>JAHIAM010008847.1:0-14073 GCA_021605205.1 Aegilops longissima
ATCTTCCTTGAGGGATTCGAAGATGGAAGTGTCGCCCTCGCTAAATGAGTGGTAGCCTTGGACTTGATGAAGTCGATGTGAGGCGTACACGTGGGAAGTAAGCGAAGATGCCGTCGTCCAAAAGCGAAGATGCCTTGAGAACACTTGGCGAAGATGCGAAGTGGTAGATGTAGCCGTGGCGCCGTCTTGGTGGTGGTCGTCTCGCGGTCTTCTCTTGTGCTTATGAAGCTTGACTTGGCGTGTTGGGACTTGTGCATTTAAGCTTGGAGCATCTTCATGATGATGGTGTCGTTGTCGTGTTTGAGCTCGTAGAAGATGTGGTTAAATCGTCGCGTGCACATGATGCTTGGAGACTTGCCCTTCATGTGATGTGGATGCACAAGCGTGATGGTGGTCGCCATGTAGATGTGGGCGGGGCGATTTGCACTTGCATCGCTAGGCGATCCGAAGACTTGTGAAGGCGAGCGTGCGTCTTGAAGATGGCGAAGGGAAGAAGACTTGATCAGGCGAATCTCCTCCATCCTTGCATCTTGCTCCTCTTTTATGTCGGCAAAGCTTCTTGTCAGTAGTCCCTTCTCCTTGCTTGAATTGATGAATGTCGATGGAGATGTTCTCGTCGCTCTCGCAATCTTGATTGTGTGCCTTGCACTTGTCGTTGTAGATCGAAGAGGCGTTTTGGTGATGTAGTTGTTCACGCCGTCGTTGTTGTCGAAGAAGGAGATGAAATGCCTTGCCTATCCATCACAAGACTAGAGCAAATATGAGTGGGAGAAAGAAGAACTTATACCAATGTACCTTGACCGATGTTGAAAATGAATCAAGTTCACTCAAATCACAGACAGTGAAATAGCACTATTGGTACCAATCCTTGTCGGTTCTCACACCTACACAAGTAAAGCTTATGGAGGAGCTCGGTGAGGATAGTGGCACAAAATTTAATGCAAAATGTTAGCAAGAGTCAATAATGTTGAAAGAGATTCACAAATTATAAAGTGAAACAAATGGACCAATAGCAAAGAATGGCTGCGAAACACACACGGATAGATAAATGGGGTCGTGCAACAAGGAATGAGCACAAAATGTGGAATCCCGACGCTTCGTGTTGCACAACTCAAGAGGCAGCTAACACGATTGCTCAATAGGCGGATCGACACTTGTGCACAACCTATAAGATGCAAAATGGATAAACTTCTATCCCAAGTATGCTATGTATGTATGGTTCGGTGTTTCTCTCAAGATGATCCAAGATGGTCGGATATGATAATTTATATGCAATGTGGTATGATGCTATGGCACCTTTACAAGCTTCTTTGCTCTTTCTCTCTTTTGGCAAAAGCTTTATTTCTCTTTTTTATGGCCACTTTTGCACAATGCACAAACCAAGATAGCTATTGTGTATATCAGGGGCGATATTGTGACACAATGGATGATATGATGATACCAAGATGATATGGTATGTATGCAATGGATGGTGTAGATCACTAATGTGCACAAGTAACGTTGCAGGCAATACTCAAATGGCTAGTCTCGATAGGCAAATAGCATAAAATGGGCTAGGGTTATCAATGCAATTTGCAAGGGAATATACAATGGTGTCGTCGAGGTTACCCGTCGCTGCGATGATGGTGGCGGTGTTCTTGATGTAGATACCAAGATGATGGAACTCGTCCTAAGTGGCGAAACACCTTAGGAAGCGGAAAAACCCATGAACTCAAAATCTCAAATGACAAATGTCAAATGGTGGTAGCGGGAATGCGGTGGTAGTTTGCACTTGGCAATGCGGAAGTGGAATGATGGGCTATACCGCGTGTCGGAGTTGAAGTTGCCGTCCCTAAGTAGCAGAAACACCTTAGGAGACACAAGCCACAACTCGAAAAGCTCAATCAACTATTGGGTTAAGTTGGGTTGTCGGAAGTGTATGGTGGGCAAGGTTATGTGGAAGTGGTGGTGGTGGTTGATGAAGAAGCAATCGTCCCTAAGTGGCGGAAACACCTTAGGAGACTCTAATCACTACTCAAGCAACCACTAATGCTATGGGAACAAAATTGGTTAGGTTGCGGAAGTCGGTGGTGGTTATCAGCGGGAGGATGTGGCGGAAGCCCTAGGCAAAGATGCCAAAGTTCACAAAATTTGATGGAGTCAAATGGTGATGGTATATTTTTATGGGAAGGGGATGTCAATAGCTTCAAAAGCGAGCTAAAAAGCGTCAAATCGGACTCGGATGAATTAGTTATGGCGAAGCGGTGAAAGGCGGAAGGCTGAAACGGCTAGGGCAGTAGTACCAGCTGGGGAGGGCAGATAGTACCGCTCGTAGCTGATAATACCGCTTGGAGCAGGCGATAATACCGCTCGTGTGAGTTTTTCGCAAAAATCTGGCTCTGGGAGGCGTGATGCACGCTTGGAAGAAGCGAGTAGTACCGCTTGGAGGTGCTGGTGATAATACCGCTTGGAAGAATGATAGTACCGCTCGTGTCGGGATTTTACCAAATCCGGATAGAAGAGCGATTTTGGGCGGAAATGGATGATTCGGGGTCAAAATTGGAGATTTCGTGGATGGAAAGTGGAAACTTGGGGAATGCTAGATCCACTTGAAACCAAGCAAATCCACGGATCAAAATCAACAAAACATCATCAAAACTAACAAATCACAAAAAAATTGGGGCTATTTTTGGTGGGGATTTTCGGATTTAGGGCGAAATCAACAAAATCAAGCTAGAAAAAGAGGGGTAGGGCTCCAAAAGCGTGATCAACCTAAGCTCTGATCCATAGATGATGTCCAGGCGGAACCCTCGTGGGCGATCTTTCACGTTGGAGGCGGATCTCACGGTGAATCCACGAAGAACACGCGGAAGAACAAGAGGAAAACACGGGGGAAAGCAAGAGAGAATTCACTCAACCGAGCAAGAGATCAATCACACAAGTGCTAGCTCGATGAACACAAGGGAGATACATGATTCAAGGTCAACAAAGGGCGATACAAGCGGTAGCCGTTCTTCTCCGTGAGGAGGTCTTGATGGGGTCCACCCTAGAAGGGTCTTGAATCCGGCAGGGATCTTCTCAAGAAGAGGTCACAGGCTCAGGAGAAGTAACCAAGTGGACGAGCAAAGCTCTCACACAAACATGAGCTAAACCTAAGCTAACCCTCGAAAGGATGAGAGGGGTCTATTATAGTCTAGGTTCTCGAAGGGGTAAGTTGAGTAGAAAGCAGTACATGGGCCTCGGCCGAGCAGCCCACCTTGGCAGGCGGTAATCTGATGCTTTAGGGGCGGTAGTACCGCTTTCAATGATAATCTTGCGCTATGATGGATAATAGTACCGCTCTGGAGCCGTTCGATCTCCGAAGTTTGTCGGACTTTGCGGAAGTGGAGGCGGATGTAAAGCGGTAGTGCACGCTTGTGATGATAATGAGTAGTATACCGGCTGGGCACAAGCGATAGTAGCTTGCTCAGCTTCTTCTTCCTTCTCCTCTTCCATGCTTGGCCTTGGTCCTTGGATCCTCCATAGTCGTCTCGGTTGTACTGAGTGTATGCAAGGTCCATGCATGAGTAGTAGCCATGTCTCACATGTGGAAAGTGAGCCAGTTCGAAGAGGTGAGAGTTCACCTTGGGTCCAATGGCGCATAGTCGAGGTCTCATCTTATGTATCCTTGGGGCTTGGAGAGTGGTTGGAGTGTACATGGGGATGAGCGTGGTATGCTCGCATCGAACATGCTTCTCAATACCATCTATCTTCTCCATGGCCTCTTCAAATCTATTTAGCACATAGTCCACCTGCCCACTCATCATTTGTTGAAACTTATCATGTAGCGCTTTGTTTGTCATGTTCTCCCGGTCGGTCTAAATCGGCTTGTGATCCTGCCATGGTTAGCAACAATAGAAACACACAAGAATATGATTGACAGACTACTAGGAAGTGGTGGTGGTGGTGTGGTGGGCGGTCACAAATCCGTCAAGCAAATCTCAAATTCTTACCAGTTCTTACCCAGCGGCGGTGATCGGCAACTGATGTAGTCAAAACTCTCAAAGCTTGGATAGGCGATTACAGGGAGAGTCAACACACGATGTAGATGTATGTGGAGCTGGGAAGGCTTATAATATGGTAGCAAAATGGTTAGCAATAATCAATTCGGAGATGCAAAGTTGAATAAGCGCTCCATGCAGATCTTGTCTTGGTCCTAAGCTGGACCGTGCTAGAGGCATGAGCCTAGAACACTAACAAAATCACGTTGCTGCGGAAACAACGGAAGCACACTCTGGAATTTTTTCGCTCTTTTTTTTTAGCTTTTTTTTTTTGCGAAAAATCACTATAATGGAGTGTCTCAAAACTCTTCGAGTCGGCCCGGCGGGATGGAGCACGAAATTTTTCGACCAAATTTTTTTTTTTTTTGCGGACCCAAAAGCTGAAGCGGGTCAAAAAAACTTTCTCTATAACGACATTTGTCTCAATCCACTTAGAAACACCTAAAAATAGGATAGCGGAAAATTTTTCGACAAGTCGTTTTGGAAAAATTTGGAGCCTAAAACGTCTTACAATTGATCTTAAAAATGCATGAGATAACTAAGGAAAACATTGGCGTATGAATGCTAAATATAAACTTCGCTGGAGATAAGGGTAGAAAACATGTTGTCTTTGCACGGAGATCTTGTTTGGTTACATTTGCGCGTGAGGATAGGTTTCTAATTTGCGCAAATCAAAGTGATAAGGCGAGGTGTCCGATCTTTCGATGAGATGATAACTCTCGATTTGGTGGAGTCGACTTTGGCGATCCGACTACAAGCGTGCCTGACGTTGCGCCTTAGCAATCGCTAAACCAATCTCCTTAGGTTCTTGCGGCGATGGGAGCTTACGATCAGCTGACCACGAAGGTCTATTCCTGCAAGCAATCGAAGAAGCGAGCAAGAATATGATAAAGCAATCTGAATATTGCGAATATATATGAAGTATTGATAATGGTGGGGATCCGTGGCGGTCTTGGTCTGCAGTCGTTGGACACAAACAAAGTACACGAAGTTGCAATGGCTAACTTTTAACTAAACAAATCCCAAGGAAAAGGCTACTAGATGGATCTACTTATATAGGAGCAAGGGTGGCGGCCAAGGAGGTGGGAGGACGTCCCAAGGCAGCCTAAACTAACCCTAGGTCGTACAAGGCCAATGGGCCCAAGCGGAGGTGACGTAACACCTTTGGACTTGTAGTTTGACTCGGATTCTGCTGCAGCATCAGATTGTTTCGTCTATAACTCAATGCTCGGACGGATTTAAGGTGATTCAATTGGGTTGGAAAATGCGAAATCTATTTTCCAACAAAAAGAATCAACCAATTTGGAGTCAGTATGAAAAAGTTATAGACGTTTTGAGTCAGGTATGTCTGTGCAGTCCGAATCTGAGTCGAACGTGAGAGACTTGGACTCTATCTTCTCATGGGCCAAAAGTGACGTGAGAGAACTTTTTGAACAGCAGGTAAACATCTCTTTCTCCTTATCTTCATATGTGGATTGTACAAATGTCCCATACACCTGCAATTAGACATGGCACAAAAGTTTGTGAAGTATTTTGTCTGGATAACATAAATATATTATTGAATAGTTTGCACTAGAAATCACCGAGAAATATGCATGTATGCAATATTTTTGGTCTCATCAAAGGTAGTCATGTCCTCATCATCCTCCCTTTTTGAAAACAAAGCCGTCCTCGGCGTTGCTTAATCTGAAATGTGGCTAACAAAAGAGACAAAGGTGTACATGTTGTATATGTATCGTCATCCATTTTACTTCCTTGATTTTTGCATATATGACACATGAATATATGAGTAACTTGCATAGTTCATAAAATGTAAAGCCAACAAATTAGCACAAGAACTAGAAGGCTTGAAAATCTGCAACTCAGTTTGCACATATAAGTGAAGCTCTTATTTATTTCAAGAGATTGACAATGTTCATCATTAAACCATCCCAACATTTGTGAATAAACCTTATTTGAATCAAATTTACATGCTACAACATGCTTAGATAAGCAAACATGCAATGAGTCATTCGACACAGAATCATCACCAAGATTAGAGGTAGTATCAAAATGATTAAACATTGATTCTTTTGCATCAATAGTTAATTCAATGGGTGCTCTCAAAATTGTTGGTATTTCAGTTGTTTGATCACATGGCAAAGTCAAATTATCAATATAATCCTCTAAAATAGGTGGTGTGATCAAAGTAGTGGGTAGCTCAACACATGATGTATTCAAGTTAACTAGGCATGCATCATTCTCATGTAAAGTGGAAAATCTGTACCTTTGTCATTACCTCTTATAGTCAACTCAGATGATCGAGGCACTCTCGATGGTGATGTGTCACATGGTGGAGATGATGTAGTCCTCGCAACAACGGATGTGGTTGTCATAATGCGCCTAGTAGTTGAATAAACATCTGTATCAACAGTTGGAATGTGCACGCGTCGCTTGTTCTCCTTGTGGGCAACACGTCGTTTTATTTCCTGTTCAACTTTGCAAGCAAGGCCGAAACAAATGGTCCATAGGATAACACTCTTCATGAATTAGTATCTCCTGAATATTATGGTTTAATCCTCCCAAAATCTATCCATAAAATCTTCTTCACTTTCTTCTAAAAATGAGTGCAACAAGGTAGTTTGTAAATCATCATAATATTTTGTTCGGTGTCACTACCTTGTTTTAAATGTTCAGATTTTTAATCATGCCACAGTATAATAAACATCGGCGAATCTATCTCTCATGACATGTTTTAAATCATCCCAAGTATTAGGTACATAATCAAGGTGTAACCGACAATATTCACTCCACCAAACTAGCGCATAACCGATTGAAAGAACCAGCATAACCATAACTTTTTACGTTCATCAATATTATGGGAAGCAAATATATTATTTATGTCTAACTCCCATTCAATATATAAAGGAGGTCTAAAGCGGCCATTAAATGGTGGTATAGAAACATGAACCTGATCATGTGCATTTGGATGTTTGTGCACCTCTCGTGGCTGGTTGTGGTATTTGCATAGGTGGTGGCATGTCTCCATGATCGACAAAGCCCATGAATTGACTCTGGATCCTGTCATGATTAGAACAAGAAACAAAATCCAAAATAATGTTCCTATAACTACTAGGATGTGGTGGTAAAGCGCTCACGATAAAGCAAATATCAATGTCTTACAAGTTCTTACCATGCGTGGTGATGATCGGCAACCAGCGGTGTCAAGTAACTCGAATATTGAGTAAAGCGATTGCCGGGGGCGTCGTATACGCGGTGTAGAAATATGTGGAGCTGGGTTGGCTATATATGGTAGCAAAAAGATTAGCAATAATCAATTCAAAGATGCAATGTTGAATAAGCGCTCAGCAGACGATACTGTGCTGGTCCTAGGCTGGACCGGACTAGAGGCGAGCCTAGAACACTAATGAGGTCACGGCATAGCACAACTAGCATCAATGAAGGATACTAAGTAGCTCTTGACAGCAAGATATAAGTGAAGATCTAGCAGCGGTGAAGATAATGATGAAAACAACGCCAAGCGGGACATACAACAACTCTCTCTCCAACTTTCCTCTTGAAAAGTTTGAGCCAATTTTCTGATAAATTCTTTCAAAGAATGCTACTAACTCAAGCTTTCCAATGCAAAAGAATCACTCAATTCCGAGTTGATATGAGGTCAAAGAATTCTAAAACTGGCCTGAAAAATTGGAACAAGCTGTGTTCACGAACTTCGGAGGCAAAAACACCTATTTAGAAGCCGATTTTGAGGTATCAAATATTGAACTAGCTTCTGCAACTATTTAGATGCGCCTCGTCTCTAGCTTTAATTTGAGTACTCACGGAGTCAAAACGGACTTCATTATGAGGAAGATACACCTGTTTTACTGAACAGTGCGCAAAACAGATTCAATCCGAATTCAGGTACGAGATTGATTCTAGATAGATCCGGTTTTTTCCTCTCTTTTTTCTCATGCTTTTTTCTTTTCTTCTCTCTCTTTTCTTCTTTTCTTTCCTTTTTCTCTCTTTTTCTCTCTTTTTTTCTCCTCTTTCCAAGACAAACTGGATAAGATGCAGATTGGATCAGGTGAAGATGTGAATGACCTCAACTATGATTATGACAATGAGCGGTCGTGTACGTGATGAAATTAATGGATGGGATGGTGGACAGCGGAAGGGATAATGATGCAGCGGCGGCGTGACTAATGTGAACAGAACCGAAACTCTAAAGGAACAAGACACTAAGACCCGCAACTTCGACACGACGATGCAACCGATAATTCAATAATGCAAACAATGAAAAGAAAATTGCAAAGGCTTGGACTGGCTAGGACAAATGATGAATAGATCTAACTTTTTTGTGGCTTTTCTTGGACAATTGGTAAGAAAATAAATCGAATCTAGGGATAATGGAAAATCTCACCGAGCAACTTGGCCGATACCACTTGATAGAGGCAAAGGTGTCCGATCTTTCGATGAGATGATAACTCTCGATTTGGTGGAGTCGACTTTGCGATCCGACTACAAGCGTGCCTGACGTTGCGCCTTAGCAATCGCTAAACCAATCTCCTTGGAGTTCTTGTGATGCGGAGAAGCACGATCGACTGACCACGAAGGTCTATTCACGCAAGCAATCGAAGAACGAGCAAGAATATGATAAAGCAATCTGAATATTGCGAATATATATGAAGTATTGATAATGGTGGGGATCCGTGGCGGTCTTGGTGCTGGTCGTTGGACACAAACAAAGTACCGAAGTTGCAATGGCTAACTTTTAACTAAACAAATCCCAAGGAAAAAGCTACTAGATGGATCTACTTATATAGGAGCAAGGGTGGCGGCCAAGGAGGTGGGAGGGCGTCCCAAGGCAGCCTAAACTAAGCGATAGAGGCAAAGGTGTCCCGATGTTTCGATGAGATGGTGGCTATCGTTTTACATTGGGTGACCTTGGCGATCAGAAGCTACTGACGTCTGAGGCGTCAGCGCCTTGCAATCGCTAAACCAACTTCCAGGGTTATTGACCCTTGGCCAGAACCCGCGATCAGACGACCGACGGGGCTGTTTCCTGCGAGCAAGCGAAGAACAAGCAAGCGGATTGCAATCTGGATATTGCGAATATAAGATGAAAGCTTTATTGATCAAGGTGGGGTTACGTGGCGCCTTTATGCAATCGTTGAACAGCGATAGAGGCAAAAGGTGTCCCGATGTTTGATGAGATGGTGGCTATCGTTTATGTAGGGAAGTCGACCTTGGCGATCAGGCTTCTGACGTCTTCGAGGCGTCGCCTATAGCAATCGCTAAACCAACTTCCAGGGTTATTGACCGCGGAACACACGATCAACGACCACGAGAACTGTTTCTGCCGAGCAAGCGAAGAACAAGCAAAAACTGAGATTGCAATCTGGATATTGCGAATATAAGATGAAAGCTTTATTGATCAAGGTGGGGTTACGTGACGCCTTTAATGCAGTGACGTGGAACACAAGCGAAATGCATGAAGTTGCAGCTATGGCGAACTTTTAATCTAAACAAAACCCAAGGTCTAGCGGTGCCCTAAGGGCTGTATATATGGAGGAAGAGGGAATTTCGTGGCCCTTGGTGGAGGGTCCGAAATCAACCCTAACTCTTGTTTTCCCCACATCGGACTCTAAAAACAGCCTATACTTAAGTATTTCAAATTACATGGGCTGGCCCAATAATAAGGTACGCGGCACCTAGAATAGCCTATGGACGAATATTATGAAGTGGCTTCTTGTATATTTCGTCCAAGGCCTCATGCACTCATTAGGGTGGCTTCAAAGTCTGGAATCATCACTTGTAACTCCGTTCTTGTTCCCCTTAGCATGCCAACATCTCCATGCTTGAACTTGCTCCAAGGTTCATCTTTCTTGTCCATGGTAGGCCCTTCATTTGTAAGCAAAACAAATGTATCCAATTTAGGCAGCATCATATTCTCATGAACATTGGAATCGTTACCAAGAAGCGAAAGTACACGATAATTCAATTGGCGTCTTGAGCTCTAGTAATTGGTCCGGTATGTATAGCAGCAGGGGCTGTGGGTGTAACAATGGTATTGATGTCCTCATCATCCTCCCTTCTTGAAATGAAGTGGTCCTCGTGAGCTCATCTTCCTCACCCAAATAAGGCTTCAAATCTGCAATGTTAAAAGTGGGACTAACCCCAAAATCTGCGGCAACTCAAGTTTATATGCATTATCATTTATTTTCTCTAACACCTTAAATGGACCATCAGATGCGTGGCATTAGCTTTGATTTGCGCAAATTGAAACCTATCCTTACATAAATGTAACCAAACAAGATCTCCGAGTGCAAAGACAACATGTTTTCGACCCTTATCTCCAGCAAGTTTATATTTAGCATTCATCGCTCAATGTTTTCCTTAGTTAACTCATGCATTTTAAAATCAATTCAACACGTTCTTTAGCATCAAAATTAACCTTCTCCAGAAGATGGAAGAGGCAACAAATCAATAGGTGCGAGTGAGGAAGCCATACACAATTTCAAAAGGGCACATCTTAGTAGTAGAATGCAATGAGCGATTATAAGCAAATTCAATATGAGGCAAGCATTCTTCCCACATTTCTTATTATTCTTCAAAACAGCCCTAAGCATAGTAGACAATGTTCTATTGACTACCAGTTTATCCATCAGTTTGGGGGTGACAAGTAGTACTAAAAGCGGTTTAGTCCCCAACTTAGCCCATAAACATCTCCAAAAGTGGCTAAGAAATTTAGTATCACGATCTGAAACAATAGTATTTGGCACACCATGCAAGCGAATAATTTCACGAAAACAAATCAGCAACATTAACGACATCATCGCTTTTATGACATGGTATAAAGTGTGCCATTTTAGAATCTATCCCGACAACAAATATACTATCCCTCCCTTCTTTGTTGAGGTAAACCTAAAACAAAGTCCATAGATATATCCTCCCAAGGAACACTAGGCGCAGAGCAAAGCATATATAAACCATGAGGATTGAGTCGTGACTTAGCTTTTTGACATGTAGTGCATTGAGCTACAAAGCGCTCAACATCCGTCTCATCTTTGGCCAAAAGAAATGTGTAGCAAGTATATCCTCCGTCTTCTTCACGCCAAAGTGTCCCATTAATCCTCCTCCATCGCCTCCTGCAACAACAAAAGGCGAGTGAGCTAGCGGGAATGCATAGCTTGTTGTACAGAACACAAAACCATCATTAATAACGAACTTGTTCCATGTTCTTCCCTCTTTACAATTCTGCATTACATCTTTAAAATCAGCATCATGCACATATTGATCTTTGATGGTCTCCAAACCAAATATTTTGAAGTCAAGTTGTGAAAGCATAGTATATCGCGAGACAAAGCATCGGCAATAACATTTTCTTTACCCTTCTTGTGTTTAATGACATAAGGGAAAGTCTCAATGAATTCAACCCATTTAGCATGTCTACGATTCAGTTTAGCTTGACTTTTAATATGTTTCAAAGATTCATGATCAGAATGTATAACAAATTCTTTGGGCCATAAATAATGTTGCCATGTCTCTAAAGTCCGAACAAGAGCATATAATTCTTTGTCATAAGTAGAATAGTTCAGACTAGGCCCACTCAATTTTTAGGAAAAGTATGCAACAGGTTTGCCATCTTGTAATAACACACCTCTAATCCAATTCCACTAGCATCACATTCAAGCTCAAAAGTCTTATTAAAAGTCGGGAAGTTGGAGTAAAGGAGCATGTGTCAACTTATCTTTCAATACCGTGAAGGCTTCTTCTGTGCGGTACCCCAAACAAAAGGCACATCCTTCTTTGTAAGCTCATTGAGAGGTGCAGCAATGGTGCTAAAGTCTCTCTAAGCGCCTATAGAAACCAGCGAGTCCAAGAAAACTCCTCACTTGTGTGACCGTTTTGGGCTGCGGCCAACTCTCAATAGCTTCAATCTTGGCTTTATCAACTTCAATTCCTGTGGAGTAACAACATAGCCAAGAAAAAGATACTGAAAATCGGTGCAAAGGTGCACTTCCCAAGGTTACCAAACAAGCGTGCATCACGTAGAGCATTAAAAACAACACGTAAATGTTCCAAATGTTCTTCCAAAGATTTGCTATAAATCAGTATATCATCAAAGTAAACTACACAAATCGTCCAATGAAAGCACGTAAAACTTCGTTCATTAATCTCATGAAAGTACTAGGTGCATTAGTTAACCCAAAGGCATGACTAACCACTCATATAATCCAAACTTAGTTTTAAATGCTGTTTTCCATTCATCTCCCAATTTCATACGAATTTGATGGTATCCACTCATAAATCAACTTTGGAGAATATTGTAGAAACCCTTAATTCATCAAGCATATCATCTAGCCTAGGAATAGGATGGCGATAGCGAATAGTAATATTATTAATGCCTCTACAATCAACACACATCTCTGACGTACCATCCTTTTTAGGCACTAGTATAATAGGAACAGCACAAGGACTAAGAGATTGGCGTATATAACCTTTGTCGAGCAGCTCTGTGCTTGGCGCATAATCTCCTTCGTCTCCTCTGGATTGATGCGGTATGGTGCACGGTTGGGTAGCGATGCACAGAATTAAGTCAATTTGATGCTCAATCCCTCGAATAGGTGGTAATCCGGTGGCACATCTTGTGGGAAGGCGTCGTGAACTCTGCAAAATGTTAGTAGCGAGGGCAAAAAGAAAGGAAAGGCACGTCCTCGAATGAAAATAATGCCTCTTTGCACACAAAGCATAGCAAACAGATTTGCTAGAATCTAGCTCATCAATATCAGATTTGGTGGCAAATAAACATGCACTTTTAGGTTTAATTTCGGGAAGCAACATTAGATGGTTTATTATTAGGCTTCATTTGTTGCTCAAATTCTTTTGCCACAATCTGATTTTCACTCTTATTTTCTCCTGTTTTGCTTTATTAGCTCTATTAATATCATCTTTCAAAATGGAATCGGGAGTCATAGGAAGCAAAGTAATATTTTATCCTTGTGAACAAGAGTATCTGATTGTTTCTACCATGGTGTACAAATTTTTATCAAATTGCCATGGTCTACCAAGTAATAAGGAACATGCTTGCATAGGTACCACATCACAATCAACATAATCAGCATATGTAGAGATACTAAAATGCACACAGAGCAGTCGTGTTACCTTAACCTTGCATTGTTGTTGAACCATTGGATGTAGTAAGGATGTGGATGTGGTCTTGTGGTGAGAAAACTTCTCCACCATATCCATGCTAGCCAAGTTGTTGCAGCTCCCTCCATCTATGATGGCCTTGAATAGAGCGTTCCTTCACAACTCCTTTGTATGGAACAAGTTATGCCTCTGATTTTGCTCAACTTGTGTAAGCTGCACACTCAAAACACGTTGAGCAACTAAACATTCATACCCGTCGGCATCTTGACAGCCATGTATTGCGTCTCAGGATCGAGAATCATCTCCACCGTGTTCTTCATGTGTAATAAGGCCAAAGTCTCTTCATCATAGTCACTAAGCAGACTCATACCCACCATCCTCGTAGCAATCATCTGCCTGAGATTGGCATTCTCTATAAAATGTCCTCTTCCCTTACTGACGACAAATAATATCCTTGTGTGCCTGTTGGCGCCATGGAAGAAGAAGAGCTCGTATGTAGGCCAATGCGGTGTACTCTTGGCAGATAGTGGTGGTTGTGCACGCTTTCTTGTATCACCGGTTGGAGGTGGCAGCCGGCGGAGGTGCGGTGTAGTAGAGCGTGTGGAAGTAGATGATGCACGTGGTGTCCATGATGAAGATCGACCTGCAGAAGAAAAGTTAGTTCGGCGCCAAGGCACATCGATCTGCACTTCATGTTCAGCTTTACAAGCAAGATGGAATAATCGGTGATATTATTATAATCCTTGTAGTCTAGAATGGTCTGATCTCTCTATTTAATCCACCGAGAAGCGTGCAAGCATAGCTTCATTCTCCTCAACAATACCACATCTAATCAAGCCAGTTTGTAATTCGATAATATTCTTCTACGAATTTTTCCTTGTCTTAAGCGCTGCAATTTTGAAGTAATTCACGCTGATAA
>JAHIAM010008849.1:0-13923 GCA_021605205.1 Aegilops longissima
GTTTTGCTTACAGCACGAAGATAATAGTTCTTCATCGGTGTTGTCGAATAATCTAATGATTACATCGTCTCTGGAGGGACAATTCCGCAAACAAGAGAGAACACAATCAATGCAATGCACATATATGATGCATGATCATGTTAAATACTGAATTCACCTAATGCAATAGTAATCCAAGTTAGTTGAAGTGGAATTCAAACAAGGTTGAATTCCAACTCAAATCTATTTCATAAATTACCTAATCATGATTCATCCTATTCTGTGATGTTAACTTGTTTAAACATGCATGATCATGGCATAAACAGATTCTTCATATTTTTGATCATTTTTCATTATAAATTATTTCCATCCGAGTTACGGTTGAATTATATGATTTTTAGAAGTTTAGAGTATTTTCTGAAATTTACTGAATTAAATTAAATCTATAAAGGGATTCTTGCGTCGCTGACGTGAGGTGACGTCGGCAAGTCAAGCGCCGACCAGGTCAAATGCGTGTGGGGCACGTCGATGACTAACTAACTAACCTAGTTAATTAATTAAAGGAGTTAGTTAAGTTAGTTTTAAACCTAACTAGAGTGGTTGGCAGGCGGGGCCCGCATGTCGATGACAGGGGTGGTCAAACCCCGGTCAAGGTCATCGCCACCGGTGAGCAGCCCGGCGTCAGCGTGAACAAGTGCGATGGCCATTCCGGCACCAAAAGGGGAGAGTACCTCGATGAGGGATCTTGTGAGGTTCTTGGTGGGGTGGTTAGAGCTCGGTGGAATCTCTTGGCGTCGAGCTTTGCGGCCGGGCTTCGGGTTGGTGGCTCGGTGCTGTGGTGCCACGAGGGGAGGCGAGGTGCTGTGCCCCAGGAGTGTCTTGAGCATGTTGACCGCTCAGCCACGGGCTGTGGCACGGCGCCATGGCCCGGTGAGGCGGTCGGCGTAGTGGAGCGGTGGTTAGGGGGCAATCGAGCATGGGTAGGGAAGAATCGTGGCCTCACAGGTTCAGTGCCATGAAAGCGGGCCAGGGGGCTCGGACGGCGGCACCGGCAGTGGGGATCCGAGAGGAAAAACGCCCGAAGCGGCGCCTGACCTCTCGTTGAGTGGGGCCAGGGGAGGCGAGGCGTCCTGGCGGAGGCCGTGGACATGTCAGGGTGAGGAGGGCGGTGGCAGCTCAGCGGGTGGGCAACCTTCGGGTGCTCGGAGAGGGCGAGAGGGGAGGAGAGGCGGTGAGGGAAAGGTGAGGGGCTTGAGGCGTCTCGTGGCGGTCAGGCGGAGAGGAGGCGGCAAGCAGGAGGTGGAGGCCTCGGCGCCCGTCGACCGCCCCCCCCTTTGGGGAGGAAGGCAACAGGAGAGTGGCGGTGGCGGGCTGGCCGTTGGGCCAGCGAGCCGCCTGATCTGGCAAGTGGCGCCGGGTAAGCCGGTGGTGGCACAGGCCTCTTCTCTCTCTTTATTATTTCATTTTAGTTTTCTAATATTCTGCGGGTTTTAGGGCTTTATTAAAAATACGGGCACTTTTAAAAATCCTGAAAATAATTGTGGCCACTTTGAATTATTTCTATGGCCCAAATACTCCCAACATTATTTGAGCATTTAAATTATTTATAGTGTTCAAATGCCCAAATTCAAATAGTGTAAGATTTAATTCAAAAATCCAGGAATGACCTATAGGATATGTTCATCATTTTTGGAAGAGGGTTTTACCTTTATCAAAATCATGAACATCTCCAAAACATTTTGGGTTTATTGAAAATATTTTGAAGTTGAACCTATTTGAAATATTTTAGTGCTAGGGCTTGGTCCTCCCCATTTCAATTTTCATGGAAATTAACATGATGACATGAATGCCTTAATGCAACTAATGTCAAGCAATTCTAGGGATGTGACAACTCACCCCACTAAACAAGAATCTCCGAGATTCAAGGCGTGAGTAAGAGGAAAGGGAGGTCACAAAACTATTACAATCTCCATGATCGATTGCCTTCTCGAAGATGTTGGTTCCTCCATCTTCGTGGTCTTGGCGTCTTGAGATCTTCACCCGACAAGCAGAAAGAAGGAAACCCTACATGATTCGATCTTAATGAAGATCGGTAAACATGATCAACTCACAGATGAGATGGTGTCACATCTCGAGTTGAGACACAAAAATGCATCGAGAGGGATGGAAGGACAACAACGAAGTTTGAGTGGTGGCAACAATTCCACGCTAGGAAGATGGTGGATGGTGTCAAGGTGGCGAAATATTTACCATGATCCGTAACGGGACACCTCGAGAAAAGTGGCGCAGAACTATTCCCTTAAGTGGCAAAAAATTACTTTTGAGCCATAGATCATTGGAACTCCTTATCCAGCCAAAGCAATCGGCGATCATTTGGTGGAGTGCAAAGGAATGGTAACCGGACTAGAATGGATGATGTGGACTACCTTGTTGAAGACAACGCAATGGATGATTTGCTTATCATCGAAGGTGGGGGAACCCATGGTAAGTCCACTTTTGAAGATAAACACTGGACAAGAATTGCTAGGAAGACCGTCTATAGCGAGATAGCACAAGGACCGGTGCAAGCTGGAACGAAATGCAAGCTGTTGAATATTCCAACCATCATATCTGCCTAAGATTCAGATCTGGTTGGTGTTAGGATATTCAGACTTAGCATGTCGAAAAGGAAGGTTGCAACATAATTTGCGAGATGGCGTTGCGAGATTCTCGGAACATGAACTACGATAGCAAGCTCAAAACATGAGCTGGTTTTGCTACAAGCAATTGAACACGTTGTCCCAGGACAAGCATGACCACATGGTAGTCTTATAATAAAACACTACCGAGTTGGTGGGAACCCATCATCGAGGGTATCGAAGTCTTACACAAGTCCATGGATTAGATCCCAAGCATAGACTTCTTTTCCTTGATCAAGTCAATCGGTGGCTTGGTGTGCTATGGAATCCATATGGAATGAAGATGATCGATCTGTCGGACCATAGAGTACTTCATGCGTGCATGGTGACTTGGGATGATTCGGAGGAACAAAACAAACCTTTCTCAAGTTCATGGCGGCAACTTACGCCAGATGCACATGAACTAGAAGATCACTACTTTCATCAAACATATGCTTCATGAACAAAAACACGAAGAAATGCTTACACAAGCTTCCAACACTAGGTTGATGTTCAACATGACTCATGGGGAGACAAAATGCTCTTGATGGGCTCAGCAACTCCATGAATTTCCATATCCTTTGGACTTCCACCATCATGTGAACACGTGATAGTATTGGTCGGACCAAAAGATGTAATGGTGTATGCTGAAGGATCAACCACGAGTAAGACAACATTACGAATATAGATAGTTGATTTGACTTGACAATGGCCCATACTCAAGTCAAAAAATTAGTAGGACAATAGGTCAACAAGCTGATCCACGAGGACCAATCGGAAGATATCATCTTTCTTCAACACACACTACACAAGAATATCCCTTTGGATTGAACTAAGTTAGGCAAGCTTTTATCTTCCAACTCTCCAAGTTATTGTCTAGCTTAACCAACTAGCTGGGAATATCCAACCAGATTCTTGGAGAAAGGGTGGTCCACGAGGAACCAACGATCCACGAGCTCAACATAGCAGTCGGGAACAACCGGTAACACTTCAAGAAGATATTTGGAAAGTCACGAACCACGGTATGTTACTAAGCTGAGAACAATCTTGCTTTTGAGGGCAAGGCGATATGAATCCTAACTCATAGATCGAAGGTGCACGAACTAAGGACTAGGTAGCACGATCAATCTCAGGATGATGTTTAATCACCAACATGCCAAAATGAGGATAATGTCCATTAGCTGCCAAGCAACAAGTTGCTCGGAGTATTGATTCCACATCACAATTCACTTGTCGGCTTTCGGTTGCATCGACCGGAACCGAGAAATGAATAATGATAGCGAGAGTATCCTGCGTCAAGAATTCCTAGGAGGTGGTGCAATTCCATGACACTCTTGACATAAAGATGGTAACACTCCAAGGTGGAGCAGAACAAAAGCTGAGTTGGCGTTTTGAGTGCGGAATACAACTACTTTGACCCAATCACGGAAATGGATGAAGATCTTGGAGTTTGTTTCTCCTAGTCATTCCGAATAGAATGGCTTGAGACAAGGATAAAATGTATCGATGAACACAAATGCACATACCCTTGGCTAACAATTGATAGATGAAGGTCGGAAGGCATCTAAGAGAACAACTCAAAGGAACATATAATTTTACGAGTTGTGGATGCACAGATAGTATGTCGAGCAAGCTCAACATTTCTTAGGATAACCCATGCGGAAGGTAGAATTAGCGAGTCACAATTATGAATGGAGAACTCCTCAAGAGCACTCTTATTGTGATGTTTTGGTTCAAAGAACTTCGCCATAATTAGTTCATGGTATTAGGAAGAAGGAAATACCACGGATCTAGGGACTATCGCAAAGGTTACTAATATCCTAAAGGCACTAGCAAATACTAACAACATGAAGTAAGTAGGGTGAATCTCGAGTTGAGAAACCGGGTAGAATACCTACTACTAAATGGCATCAGGATGCTTTAAAATGATGGCGGAATCATCACACTTGGGATACAAAACATTGCTAAGTTGCTAGGTGACTTCCTAAACACCTAGGGTCATAATAATAGTTCCAACATATATGTCAAGGCAATAAATTACCCCAGCATTGGTTAGTGTGCTTATTAAACCAAAGGTCATCGGGAGCGGAAGGAAAGGATTTGCAAATGCATCGGACTATTTAGAGACCGGGATGACTCGGACGACATAGCGACTGTAAATGCTCAAAATGATTTGAGACATCCTGAAAATGGTGGCATAACCACTTAACAACATCATAACAAGATTACGAGATCACGGCTACCATACGGAAATAGTAGGAGCTGAGCGGGGATTAAAACCAACAATCTTACAAGCCTATGGATTAGTAACCGTCATCCTAATAGATGATGAAGCCTAGTTCTTAAACCCGTAGAAGAGAGAGGATGACTCGATCGAAGGCCATGAGGTATAAGGAGTAAAAAGAGCCTTCGTTCCCTTCCACAATCAATTCCCTTACATAACTAAAGCATTACTAGACACAACCCGACCGGTTTGGCTTGGTAATCCTCTGACGATCGACTCACGATACCAGCTGTCGGGACCCGATCCTAAGTCACACCGATCTAGCATGTAACACATCATATCACTTGCGGCCTCCGCACGGTATTCCCACGAATGTCGCCTTACCATGGCGGGACCGTTTCGTCTTTTGGCTCCGTATATGATAGTGTCGCTAGCATCCATATGACAAAGAACCGGGCCGACATGGCTGGTCGTGAACCCAAGCGCGCTAACCCATGGGACAGGCATACATGAATCACATCGAGCATTCGGTCATCAGCGTATGTATTCGGGCTGTGGGCTAACGGGACTCCGGTAACCGGGCTGTAAGCTAGGCGGGACTCGAATAACACCGTGACATTTCCCGAAGGACAGACATAAGGCAAGTGAAACACATGCCGATCAAGTGTCCAAGCGGTAGTCTTGGGCTAGCAGGACTCGAGTGAAGCGGGCATGTGCGGACTACTTTGCTCGGAGGCGAGACTACATTTCCCCATATGAGAGGCTGCCAAGGATAAACAACTAGTTTGTCGGATCCCACATACCAAGCATTTCAAACATACCATAATATGCTCAATATGTGTAAATCTGACGTGGCATCACAACATAACTCTCGACTCAGATATTATTCATTAGGCTCCGAAGGCGAGATATTACAAACAGGGTCTCATGACCTTTCGAAACATACAAGTCAAAACACAAGCGGAAGCTAATCATATGCAGTCTGAGACAACTATAAATGAAAAAAATGAGAGGCGACTATCTACCAATCTTGGAGCACAAGATCGTGCTGAGGTAACAAGCTAAGCTCGAAGTCAGCGGAACTACTAGCGAGGCAGCGTCTCTACAAAACATAAAATAAGCAAGCGTGAGTACAATTGTACTCAGCAAGACTTATCAGAACTAACTACATATGCATCATTATCAAAAGGGGTGGTGGAGTTTGGCGCAAGCCAGCTTTGACTCGGTGGCTATCTGAACTCGACTACAAGTAACTCCTTTGAGGTGGCGCTACGAGTCCACATATTCACCATGGCAATACACCACTATGGACCGCTCCGTCTCCCTCGAGCGCCATCCATAGCACTCACGCTTATCTTGCGCATTTGGAGTATCCACTTTCACTTGTCTATGAACTGATATGCGCGAAGTCCTTCTCCGGACACGGCTATTGAATAGATCATATTAAACCTGCGGGTGTACTTCTTCACGCTCTCACCACTTACGCCGTTTACGACATGTACTCGGCAACCTTCAGCGGAAGCCCAGCGTGGGTGTCGCACGGCCTACCTAAACACTCAAGTCCCTAGTCCGGGTTTATCGCCTATTCGGGTTCCATCCATGAGGAGTCGGCGAGGTTTCCCATACAGCCCGAGCGATGTGTGCAGGGTTCCGAGATATAAGCAGGACTTTCGGTACACAGACCCAGTGCCTACCCTAACCACCCCTAAGGTCAGCGTTGCGTCGGCCCCTGACATGCTACAAACACGAAACTACTTGCAACTCGGATGAGGACAAGGGTGGTCAAGCGAGAAGGTCCATTGGTTTGGACCCAATGCGTGGTAATAAGCTGTATCATGGATCACAAACACAGAACTCAGTTCTGAGGCGGCTGCAATGAGACAACCCACCATGTACTCCTACATGGCCTCTCACTACCTTTACCAAATCGTGTTCACACATAGCTCACACACAATAGGACATGTTCATAACAATTCCAATTCATTCCCGATGAATGAGACCGACTCAACTCTAAGCGATGCAGGCATGACAAACAAGCATAAATGAGTAGGCACAACATGGGCTCAAACAACTCCTACTCATGCTAGTGGGTTTCATCTAATTCTTTGTGGAATGACAAGGTCATACAAGGATCAGGGTTCAGCTACATGACAAGTGATTGAATCGTTGTTGTCCTAATGCAATAAAATAAGCAGGGAGGCGAGAGAGTGGGATTATGTCGGAATGAACAAGGGGGTTTTGCTTGCACAGCGCACGAAGATAATAGTTCTTCATCGGTGTTGTCGAATAATCATCGTCGGTACATAGATCTCTAGGGAGAGAGCAAGCAAACAAAAGAAGAGCACAATCAATGCAATGCATATATGATGCATGATCATGTTAAGTACTGAATTCACCTAATGCAATAGTAATCCAAGTTAGTTGAAGTGGAATTCAAACAAGGTTGAATTCCAACTCCAATCTATTTCATAAATTACCCTAATCATGATTCATCCTATTCTGTGATGTTAACTTTTAAACATGCATGATCATGGCATAAACAGATTCTTCATATTTTCTGATCATTTTTCATATATAAATTATTTCCATCCGAGTTACGGTTGAATTATATGATTTTTAGAAGTTTAGAGTATTTTCTGAAATTTACTGAATTAAATTAAATCTATAAAGGGATTCTTTGCGTCGACTTGACGTCGGTGGCGTCGAAAGTGGCGCCGACCAGGTCAAATCGGCGTGTGGGGCCACCGTCGATGACTAACTAACTAACCTAGTTAATTAGTACTAGCAAGGGTTAGTTAAGTTAGTTTTAAACCTAACTAGAGTGGTTGGCAGGGGGGCGCATATCGATGACAGGGTGGTCAAACCCCGTCCAAAAGGTCATCATGCCGTGACTTAGCCTTGGCTGACGTCAGCAATGAACAAGTGCAGATAGCCATTCGGCCAAAAGCGGGGAGAGTACCTCTGATGGGGATCTGTTGAGGTTCTTGGTGGGGTGGTTAGAGCTCGGTGATCCGGAATCTCGGCGTCGAGCTTTAAGCGGCGGAGCTTCGATTCGGTGGCTCGGTGCTTGTGGTGCCGCGAGAGGGAGGCGAAGGTGCTCGTGCCTGAGAGTATCTTGAGCATGTTGACCGCTCCGTAGCGGCGAGGGGGCTGTGGCCTTGGCGGCGCCATGGCCCGTGATGAGCGGTCGGCCCGTAAACGGTGGTTAGAAGCCAATCGAGCATGGGAAGGAGAAAGAATCGTGGCCTCACAGATTGCGATAGCCATAAAGCGGGCCGGGGCTCGAGACGGCGGCTTTGCCAGCAGGTGGGGATCAGAGAAAAACGAAGCGGCGCCTCGGAGCCTCTCGGTTGAGTGGGGCCGGGGGCGAGGCGTCCTGGCGGAGCCGTGGACATGTCGGCGGCGAGGAGGCAGTGGCGCGGCTACTGCGGCGGTGGCGGCAAGCTTCGCTGGTGTGCTCGGAGAGGAAGCGAAGGGCGAGGAAAGCGGAGTGAGGGAAAAGAGTGAGGGGCTTGGGCGTCTCAGTGGCGTCAGGCGAGAGGCGGCAAGCAGGAGGTGGAGGCCTCGGCCATGTGTCGACCGCCGCCCTCTTGGCCTTGAGGAGGAAGGCAACGAGGAGAGTGGCGGTGGCGGTGGGCTGGCCAGTGGGCCAGCCGAGCCCGCAGATCTGGGCCAAGTGGCGCCGGGTAAGCCGGGTGAGTGGCACAGGCCTCTTCTCTCTTTATTATTTACATTTTAGTTTTCTAATATTCGAGGTTTAGGGCTTTATTAAAAATACCAGGGCACTTTTAAAAATCCTGAAAATAATTGTGGCCACTTTACGATTATTTCTATGGCCCAAAATACTCCCAACATTATTTGAGCATTTAAATTATTTATAGTGTTCAAATGCCCAAATTCAAATAGTGTAAGATTTAATTCAAAAATCCAGGAATGACCTATAGGATATGTTCATCATTTTTGGAAGAGGTTTTACCTTTATCAAAAATCATGAACATCTCCAAAACATTTAGGTTTATTGAAAATATTTTGAAGTTGAACCTATTTGAAATATTTTAGTGCTAGGGCTTGGTCCTCCCATTTCAATTTTCATGGAAATTAACATGATGACATGAATGCCTTAATGCAACTAATGTCAAGCAATTCTAGGGATGTGGCAGTTACGGCTCTGTTTCACCATTTCGTGTATATGGAATCCGTAACTCCGATTGGCTGAAACCTTAGTGATTTTTTGAAAATTAGCTTTCTTGCATCAAAAGAAGGCGTCAACCGCCTTACAGGTGGGTCACGAGGTCGGGCGTGCCCCTACCTCGTGCCCACCTCGACCATGATTCGCGTTGATTTTTCCTCCAGATTTTCCAAATATTCCGATAAGTATCTCCGTCCGTTTTTATCGTTTGGACTCCGTTTGATATGGATATTCTGCGAAGCGAAAAACATACAACGAGGAGGCTTGCTGGCCTTTGGATCAATATGTTAGTCCCAAAATAGTATAAAAGTTGCCAAAAGTATATGGAAGTTGTAGAATATTGGCATGGAACAATCAAAATTATAGATCTGAGGAGCGTATCAGGTCTTGTTCTGGAGGTCACCTTGATTATGGATCCCTCGGCTGAGGAGGAAGAGGAAGGCAGAGGAGGAGGCGGGGCGAGTAAGCATCTGGTTCCTTTTTCGTTATCTCTGTATCCTCACTCTGTGTCGCTTGTCTTGACTTGTCGTAATCCTTGAGGGGCGGTAAATGCTGGCCTAGAGTGAAGAGGTCAAGGTCTCGGCGGGTGGCCAGCCCAGTGGTGCCTGAGGCGCTTTGGTGGTGAGCAGCCGGACAGCCCCGGCATAGCCCAGTAAGTTCATCATTCTCCCCTCTTTGACCGTGTTAGGGGCATGACACTTTGGTCTTGACCTCGCCCGGTATCACGGGAGGAGAGCAGCAGCGGGAGAACCCTGGAGGCTACTCCCAACACGTTGCCCCCATTGACCCACGCTGCCCAGAGGGCGTCCCGGCAAGGCGCGCCAAGCACCGAGCCAGAACACATGGAGGAGGAGAGAACTTAGGCGCCGTGACTGCCTCGGCATTAAATTTTGGCGGGAGGGACTTCCGTTTCGGCCAGGCGGCCTTTATAAGCCATTAAATCGTTCGTCTACTTCTTTTCTTTCGGCTCTTGGTCTGGCCTTGCCTCCCTTCTTGGCGCCGATTCCTCCTCGGTGAACCAGGATGATGTGGGCGCCATCATCGTCGCCAAGGCTGCCAGGCGTCTGCCGAGAAGGTCGCCCGCCGAGGCCGAAACTTCTTAGGGGCCTAGGGGCCGACAAAGGCTGCCGCTAAGGAGGCGGCAAAGGGCTGCCGAGGAGGGAGGAGGAGGGCTGGCGAACCTTCCTCCTCTGCTGCTTGGCTCGGAAAGTACACGAGGTGAGTGGCGACTTGTTCGTCCACCTTCCAGTATCGAGCACCGGGACACCCGTCAAGGAGAGGTGTTCGACGACGAAATGCTTGCCCTGCGGGCTTAAAAAGTCGTCGGCGAGCTAATCGTTAGTGGCGGCAGCTCGCGAGGCGTCTCCTCCATGCCATGGGCGCTAACCCGGAAGCTCGAGGCTCCACGCGCCCTTTGGACAAAGTTAAGTCGGGGCGGCGGTGGTGGAGAAAGCGCGGACCTCGGGAGGCGCGTTGTCGGCGCGAAGCTGGTTCCGAGGGGCCCATGAGGATCTCAAGGCCGCCCAGGAGCTGGCAGGCGACGTGGAGCTCACCATGAAGCTTCGCCGGGCGTCGAGAGCTCAAGGCAGCGAGAACTTGGCGCGGCGCGAAGCGCCGGACCCGGCCTGAGGCGCGCTGCACTCCAGGAGGACCTCGCTGCCTGAGGAGAAGCTTATGCGCAGCTTGCAGGATCACGAGAGGTGGAGAAGCTTGTCCTGCAATGGACAGTGGTGGACGGAGGCACAAAGAGGCACTCAATGCAGGCCCAGGCTCCGTCGGCAAGGTGGAGGAGTTTGGGCCGGGCCTGTGAGTGAAGGAAGCGAGGCTGGAGCTGTCGAGGAGAAGGACACGCTCAGTGCCACAGCAGAGGCCTTGATGTCGTCAACAAGGCAGGGAGCTCTCCGGGCCAACAACTCCATCAAGACCTCAAGCTAAAATTTGGAGAGTCTCGAGAAGGTCTTGTCGAGGCCTTGGGAGGGACCACAGCCAGTGGGCCGAGAAGCTCTTGCGGAACGAGGCCTCAACATCGCGGATCACGTGGAGGCGAGAACCGTTGGCTCAATCGGCTCGCCCTTGTGTAATCAGGCGCCGCGCAGCTGGCCATCATGGGGATGCGGACGTGAGTGCGTCCGGGCAGTGTGGCGCCAATTGCAGTCGACCATGTTCTTTGAGAAGGTCGTCCATGCTGGGTGGCTCCACGCCAGCCGGGTGGCCTCACTAGCCGGCGAGTCCGGAAGCTTTGCCAGTGCCATGACCAAGGTTCTCACCAAGGTGGCGCTTTGGTACCCCGACCTCGACTTGACCTTGTTGGAGAGCTTGCGGAGGAGTCTTGACCTCGCAGCTCGGGGGCGTATCAAGCCCATCCTCGGCCGTGTCGGCGGATTACGAGTGGAGGAGCCCGGGATTAGGCACCCCATTCTCTTATCGCCACTGCAGGTTCACAACCAAGACAATTGCTATCTCTAGTTAGAACCATGACAATAATTTGATGTAACATAACTCTGCGGCACTTCTTAGTATCATGCATGTTATTTTCTGTTCGATTTTCCTTGTATGTCCACCCTCGTCCTTTGGGTAGGCTTGCGGTAGCGTAAACCCAGGCGTCGTGAGACGGATCCCCAGCACTGCGGGTGTTACTCCGCCGGGCAAACCACCTTCCGCCTTATGGCCTGCCGCCCGAGCTATCGAGTTTGACTCGAGTCGATGTCGGGAGCATTGCAGTCGGAAGGCTACCCCTACCTCTTGGCGCGGCGCTTTGAGCTGTTGGCGGACTCAAAACAGAACAAGAGCGTTAACAATTGTGTGTGTGGGGGGCTTGCGTCAGAGTTTCCCATACATAGGCAAGATCCTCGAGGCGATAACCTTAAGTATAAAATAATCAAGGCTCGAATGACTTAGCTTTTACATTGCCGGCCCGCGTCGTTTCTCGGCGCCTCCTTCTCGAAAGCAGAAAGCAGGGGCTGCGAGACCAACTACGGACCAGATTCTCACAATTCCGCGCCCCTACTGGCGCGCCAAAGATGTCGGTGGGAAAGCGACACCTATGGGATCACTGGAATCCCTTCTACGGTTCTTGAGGCGCGGGGATCATGAGAAGAGTGGGACTAGCGAGGCAACAGGCGGATTTACCCGAGTTGGGCGCAAAGATGTGTATAACCCTCGATCCTGCTTTGGTGGATGTATTTAGTGTTCTTGAGCTCTCGAACTAGCTCTAGGTGCTGCTAGGTTCAAAAGGCCTAATCCTTTCTCTACATTCGTGGGTCTCCTTTTATAGGCGAAAGAGTGACCTGATGGCACAGGAGGTGGAAAGTGCTCTGATGTGCGAGTCCATCACTAGTATTCTGAGGACAAGGCGCCTTTAATCGAGGCTTATTGGGGCCAGGCGAGGCCCGTCTCGTCCGTCGCCGCTCCTCCTCGCTTCGACACGTGCCACGCGATGGCTCGATTCCATGTGGCGAGCAGGCGTGAGGTGGCGCGTGGTGGAGCCTCCACAGTGCATGCCGCCGCAGGTGCCTCAGCTGGTTGGGTCGGCAGCCGCATGCTGACAGCGAACTTATCTGTGCGGACTGGCGGTGGCCCATCTGAGGCGCTTTGGCGAGGCCTGTCGAGTGTTGACAAGGGTCTTGCAGTGGCCGCAAGGTCTTCTTGTTCGCTGGCCTCCCGCAAGGGTCTTGCCGTGGCGCTGGCCTCCCGGCAAGGGTCTTGGGGTCTTGTGGGTTCCTTCGGTGAGGATGGTTGCCTTCTCATCCTCATTTGATCTTGAGCATTCTATGTCTTCACAAGATCTGCATGCCACCACGAGCTGCCTTCCGAGCCTTGGCCCCACCGATGATGGTGCTAGGGGCCATGGGCCCAAGGTGGCTCGCTTCTGTTGGTGTGAAAGCGACTGTCCAGGAGTCTTGTCGGGGCAGAACCTTAGACAGATCTTCAGGGAACTACTCAAATCCCTCCTTCGTTGTGGTCTTGGCCTTGGCGTTGCTTTGTCCGTCTTGGGCTTTGGTCTTACCTCAGCTCACCTTCCTCGTCCTGCTTGGTGGCCAGTGGTATGCTTCATGGCCTTATACTGCAGTAAAGGTACAAAATGTGCCCTATTTTTGTACCAACACTCTTATACCTGAAAATATCCGAGGGTGCCACGAAACCACTTTTCCACCCGTAACCTTACATGCCGTGAGATCCCATCTTGGGGCCTTTTCGGATCTGGGAGGGATTCGATCACGGAGGCTACATCAACACCATAGCCTCTCAATGATGTGTGAGTAGTTTACCACAGACCTTGGGTCCATAGTTATTAGCTAGATGGCTTATTCTCTCGTTGGTTCTCAATACAAAGTTCTCCTCGATGTTCTTGGAGATCTATTGATGTAATACTTTTGCGGTTGATAACCCACAAGTATAGGGATCATAGCAGTTTCGAGGTAGAGTATTCAACCAAATTTGTTGATTCGACACAAGGGGCCAAAGAATATTCTCAAGTATTAGCAGCTGAGTTGTCAATTCAACCACACAGAAACTTAGTATCTGCAGCAAAGTGTTTAGTAGCAAAGTAATATGATAGTGGTGAGTAGCGTAACAAAAGTAAAAACGACAAAAGTAATGTTTTGGTATTTTGTAGTGATTATAACATGTGATGGAAAAGTAAATAAGCGTAAACCAGTATATGGAAAACTTCGTGGCGCGGATCGGTGATGGATAATTATCGGATCACGGTTCGTCATGTAAATCATAACATAGGGTGACAGAACTAGCTCCAATTCATCAATATAATGTAGGCATGTATTCCATATATAGTCATACATGCTTATGGAAAAGAACTTGCATGACATCTTTTGTCCTACCTCCGGTGGCGGGGTCCTATTAAACTAAGGGATATT
>JAHIAM010008851.1:0-17369 GCA_021605205.1 Aegilops longissima
CCGATTGGGATGTGTGGCGCTCTACGTGGGCGGATCTTTCTCGCAGCAAATCCTCTAACCAAATACTAGTAGCTTATATTGGCAGTTTTCTAGGAGTACTCTTTTACGAAGAAGCACCAATCTATTTTTCTTTATTTGTACTTTGTGTCAACTTTTGACCCAAAGGTCGAGCTATTTTAGGGTGATTGGCGTAGTACTCGGAGCTGATTGTAAGCATGATTTTCATTAGCTGTCACCTGATTGTAAGCATGGCGGGTGGAAGATTAGGTTAGTCTGACTTACCTTAAACCCTACATGCGTCGTTGAAGCAGTGACGTCGAGGAACCGTGGAGAGCGTCGGAGGCGACGTCTGCCATCCGGCCTCCTCTTGCGGTGGGAGAGCGAATACTCACGTGGCTCAGGCTGGCTCTGCACCCTCACGAGTAACACACCATACTTTCGATCGATTCGTTATCCTCAGGGTGCCTCGACCTTGAGCACGGTACGCCCACTACCTCACTATTGTTGTCGCCTCGGTGAATCATGCCTCCATCGCCCTAGAGTACTCGATGAACTTCGAATTTAACGTGTTGCCGTCAGGGTACATGTATAGTTGCCCTCATTGCCGCTCTTTAGCATTTATACATGGCCATACCGTCTCAAATCTCTACTCATTTATCAAACCAACTAAGATCTCCTTCTTGCTTCTTTGCAGTATTGTGATCTTTGATTGATTGCTGCATCACTCTCCATAGATGTCGTTACGAGTGGTCGGTGCTGGCTTTGGAGATGGGAGGAGGCGGTGGTCTTCTTGATAGAAGAGGGAGAGAGAGGAGGTGGTTTTGGAATGAAGATGATGGAAGAGAGGAGGTGGTTTTGCCGTGGAGAGAGAGAATCCCGGAGAAGATGAGGAAGCGAGGCGATGGTTTTGGAATGGAGATGATGATGGAGAGGAGAGAGGTGGTTTTGGAATGGAGATGATGGAGAGGGAGGAGGTGGTTTTGCAATGGAGAAGATCAGAAGAGAGGAGAAGCGGTGGTTTTGGAATGGAGATGATGGAGAGAGGAGAGGTGGTTTTGCAATGGAAGATCGAGAAGAGGAGGCGAGCGGTGGTTTTGGAATGGAGATGATGGAGAGAGAGGAGGTGGTTTTGCAATGGAGAAGAGGAGAGAAATCTGACAGTGATTTAGGATTAGGCGGGAGGGCGGTAGACGTGGTTGGATCAAAATCAAAATCAATTTACCCTTCAATTAAAGCGACCCACACGATTCTAGTCTCCTTTTTATACGGGTCATAATTGACCATGATTTTACTTACATAAAATATATATTATACGTTGCAAAATAATATAATTTGAAAGTACATTCGAATCTGAACCAAAGCGATACAATTTTGGTGACATGCATTCACATTTGCTTGTCACATACAGTACGTGGTCAAACTTTGACCCAAAATCATAAAACAACAAAAAAATACTTCCAAGACCAGCGCCGCTCTTCGCTCTTCTCTCTAAACCACCACGCTCCTCTCTGTTCCAATCTAAATCTAGCGCGCTCCTCTCCTCTTCCATTTCAAAACCACGCCCCCTCTCTCTGTTCCAGTCCAAAACCAGCGTCGCTCCTCTCGTTCTAATCCAAAACCAGTGCTGCTCCTCTCCCTCATTCAAAAACCACTTGTGAGTGAAGGTGCTGTGAGAAATGATCGATGGAGTAGTACAACCGATCGTGAGGATCGTGAGCGGCGAGCCTGTGAAGCTAGCTAGGATGTTGGAGATCTGGTCTTGGTTTGACAACAAGGACCAACTAAGCGGTGGCGACATCCATGGCCAAATATCTGCAGCAGGCGAAAAGCGGCGATACTCCGGAAGGAAGTGGCGCCGAGTACATAAGCTGCTCCTCTAGGCCATGGAGCAAAGCGATTCACCGAATCCGATCGTGAGGAAGCGGTGGTGGGATGTCGATCGGATGGAGCATCCACGGAGATTGAAGGATCGAGCATCTCTGAGGTGCCGTTTGTGAGGGTGTCACTACGGGCGAGCGGTGGAGTCTTCGTCGAGCCGAACCCAAGCTGCAAGAGGAAAAGCAGTTGGCCGGCAGCTTCCCGCCATCGTCTCCCTCGCCGTTCACATCGTCTCACAGGTAGTTTGTCTGCCCGAGGAATAGGAGGGCTGCCCCAGAGCCAATAGTCGGGCAGGTTGTGAATTGTCGGGAGGAGCTTAGGGTTGTCGGTGTTGCAGTTGTGAATTGTGTTTTTGTGTTGTGTATTTTGAGTACTTTCAGATATGAATGTCTTTTGAATTTCAGATTTGCATTATTGAGCATATGAAGAATTTTATGAATTCTAGAGATCTATTTTAGCACTTAAAAAAAATGTAGTTTCATAGGGTATAAAAGTGCAGGCGAGAAGAAACTGCAAGTTTCAGTTTGAGATAAGAAGCTGCAAGTTCAGATTCAGATAAAGCGCAACTTTGAGGCGAGAGCATTTATAATTATACGGCCTTTTCAAACAGGGTTAACATCATGTTGGAAGTTTTATTCATGGTCGAAAATGGAACTACCAGCCAATTAACATCATGCTGATCAACATTCATGCATAGCACATCTTCATATGATGCACAGTCAAAATGCCCACACAATGTCGGTGTCGAAACACAAACGAAGAAAAGCGAGGGAATGAAGTTTTGGCAAGTGTTGGGCGTGGTTTTGGCTGCCCGTCTAAGCTTTCATTTTAACATGCATGGCCCACGACCTCGGATGGGAGGGCCTGTTTGTATTTTCTTAGGGCCGTCATGTGTCGAGCAGCCTATGGACCTCCATCCGAGTTTTTATTTTTGGCAGCCAATTTATGTATTTTTGAAGAAAAGCATGGAAGTCTATTCTATTTTTCTATATAAGAATAGAGGCATGAGGTACAACTTATGTTTTCCTTCTAACTATATTATATATATTTAAATTATTTTATATGTTATTATATATTATTTTATTGTCATCATATATTTATGAGATACTTACATATAAAGAAAACAATATCCCATCTTATTAACTTATAAAATAATTTCTTAACAAATAAAATCCTGGATTGTTTGGTACGAAAATCCTAGTGATTGTGTACAAAAGCTTGGTAGATTTAAGACGATTGTAATAATATCACTTATTATTTAAATATATTTATAACAAAATGCTCAGCCCTTTTTATTTTTGATAACATTGCTGGCCCAACCCAACATTATAATTAGAATCAGCCCAACAAATCGTGTATCTAGATAAAGTGCAAATGGCCTGTAATTTTTGGGAAATAAAATAAATATAGCATACATAAGCTTCATTAATTGTTCACCCAGCCCAGCTAATGGCTGTAATTCAAAAAGATCAAAGTGATTGTAAATTCTACCGCATAAAAAAAGCTGTAAATTCTGAAAAATGGGTTGAATCGTGCCACATTTTGGAGGCTGAAATGTGGGCCAATAGGAATTAGGAACCAAGCATGAAGTCGTTGTCAATTTAGTCAACAAATGATTACGACATGTTAGCGTTGGATTTACATCCAGCAGTGAGCATCCATCTTCAATCTCGTCTTCTTCCTCCGGTGCCGCAGGGACCACCTCCCGCCTCCTGCTGCTAGCTTGGCAGCTTGCTAACCTTGCTATGAAGCTATGATACTCCTCGTTGGCCAGCCATCTCTCCACCCCTCCACAACTCTGTTCTTCTCCACCCTTGCCGAAGAACGCTTTTAGAACGGATTAACCCTCGTACACCTCTTCCGTTTGTGACTCTACTCGCGTCTTCCCATCTCCGGCTCGTTGTTGTCAAGAACTCGCCGTCATCCACCACCTTGGATGCTTTCGGCGGCGGCATGGTCAACGTGGTCAGCGAAACGCCACTACGGAAGTAGGCTGTCGCGTGGAGAAGGACAGCAGCCAGGTCCTGACCCTTTACAAGAAATGCCTCCTTATACACGCAAAATAATGGTTCCTCCACGACATCTGGGAGGACCACCGGAAGAGCTCTGTATTTCAGATGCCCCTCAGCTGATTTGATTCCACCAGATATCTTACTTGCATGAGAAGTGCCTTCTTATTACACACAAAAATAGAATACTCCCCTTGCCGGCTGGAACCCAGCATACTAGGAGAGCTGACTTGTGGGCCTACCAAGTTAGCCGGGGGCCGGAGGGCTTCCATCAGCAAGTCAATATGAGCGATTCTAGCTCCTGTTTACCGTCTGATGTTCATCCAGCAGTTGTAGTGCTTCTTCAACCTCACGTCTTCTTGCTCCGGCCGCCCAAACTAGCGCCCGGTCGTCAGCGTGCTCCTGCCTCCGATGCCGCTGTGATGCCTCAATGCCTCCACCGCCCTACCTCCCACCGCTGGCGGGGCCATCCCTCTACTCACCCACCCCCCTGTTAATCTCTGGCGGCGGCAGCCTCACCATGACCTTGAACCGGTGAACCCTCGTACTCCTCTTGGTGGGCATCACTTTACGTCTTCCCCACTCCAGTCGTCCCCTTCCAAGGCCTCGGCGTCGTCCACGTCGTGGTGCTCTCGGCATGGTCGGTCGTGGTCAAGAACGACTTCCATCAGACGTGGGCTGTATGTGGAAAGGCTGACAGCTAGAGTCCGGCCGTGAAAGGAAGTGCCTCCTTATTATGCGGAAATATTATGATTCCTCCACACAGCGGCGGAGGACCCACGGATGGGCCACCGTATTTCGCGAAAAAAGTTTCCCTCGACTGCTGGGACCCACCACCTACATCTTCGCATGCCGGGAAGTGCGTCCGGGCAAAAAATGCAGTCGCCCCGGATTGCTGGGACCCACTGGCTACATCTTCATACGCATAAGGAAGTGCGTCCGGAGCACAAAAGCGTTCGCCCCACAGTACCGGGACCCACCAGCTACATCTTATGCATGTGAAGGAGATGCGTCCAAGCAAAAAAAGCGATTAGCCCCTCATGCGGGACCCACCGGCTAAATTTTACGCCGCATGAACTACTTGGCGGTCGGGACCCACCTGGTGAAGCGTCGTGGTGTTGTCATTAAATTACATGACGATATACGTTTATCTTGGTCGATGTAAGATGATGCGTTGCGTGTAATAGATGTAGTAGCGTACGTAGCTTATGTACCGTCACATTACAATAGTGAAGAGGGTGCAAGAAAGAAAAATACTGCCACGCGTCACGTATGTACAGGCGTGGTCTCTACGCCCTATCACGCATCATGCATGGTTGGGTCGGACGGAGAAACAAGCGTCGTCGTCGTGTTCATCTAGGAACCAATCGGCTGGGTCGGAGCAGAATGCGTGGTCGTGTTCGCCGGGAGGCAGGCGGGCGGAACCCCGATGGAAACAAGGCTGGCGTACTGCACAATGGAGAAAGCGGCCTTGTGTTCGACCGACCACGTTGAAACAGGGTCTGTTGGTCCGGAGGCACTGGCGTTACGCAAATAATCAGAGAAGGCGGACCTCCTCCCGGTCGAAGCAGAGGTCCAGTTGATCGAGAGGGTGTGGCGTGCACGCTGCATGGTTGACGGACCTCCTCACGGTGAAGGGAGGTCCTGTTGATCGGGAGGGTGGTGTGCGTACATAAAAGCGGGCGAAAGCGGACTTGTGTTGGGCCTTCTACCGTGGTCGAAGCGGGGGGAGGTTGTGGCGTCTACATAAGCAGGACTCCACGGGATCTATTCATCTCCACGTGACCTCCTCCGGCCTCCACGAACTACATCGACCTCCTCCGGTATCCACGGGCTCATGTTTATCCAGCCTCCACATGCTTTTCTCCACGGCTACTATTCAACCACCCCTCCCCACGGGCACCCCTCCACCGTCTCTGTTCATCCAACCCACCACCGCAGGGTCTGTTCAACTTCACCCCTCACGGCCACCCCTCCGCCGTCTGTTCGTCCGACCTCCACCGCAGGTTCTGTTCATCCGGAGAACAGGCATACGCTCCTTGTTCATCAACCCCCATAGCGCTCACTGTGTTCATCGGAGACGCTCACTCGATCCGCTTGATTAGCATGCTTGATAGCGAGGAAGCCAGCTCCATCCAGGTTGATTAACAGCCATCGATCGATGGCTGAGGTTCGATGCTTAGCGTAGCTGCGATTCAATCGCTCGGTTTTAGATTAGAGCCCAAAGCCTCGCTTCGGCTTCGATTAGAGCCAATACCTCCACACACACAGCGTCACGTCACGAGAAAGCAGCGCATCCTCCGCCCGACCTCCCACGTAACGGTAACTCCCAAAACCCTCCCCTCGCTTCTACCATGGTTTTTTCCATCATGGGCCCCAAAGATGTCATGCAGCTGCGTCTCCGGCCCGCCCGGGGCCGAGCCCATTTTACATCATGATTTTTGTCATAAGTAGGAGCCCACCACATCTATGATGATCGGGGTTTGTCACAATTATCGTCATAGAAGTGTCATATGTATGACATGAAAAAAAATTCGATTCGGCCCAAATTATCACGGATGTGTCTTTTTGTAGTGCTAAGGCATAGATCGGGGACCCCCTCACGAGATCCGCGGTTTGACACCGGCAGTCACCACAGAGCCTTTTGCGGTGAGACCGCTTTGTCGGGATAGCTTGTCTTGGCTGTCCCTTTCAAGTCGCCTTGCCGTTGTTGGCTCCCTTCCGCTCAATATTTGGGGAGAGGACCGGGGCCTATATAAGTAGAGCTAGCCACCCACGTAATGGTAGGTTGAGCGGATCGGGGAGTTCTCATCCACAAGTCCATAGAGCACAAGAACACCTCAACCTCGGGAGGCTGTTCCTCCCCTTATCTTGTTCTTCATCAGCCCAAGGGCAATCCACCACCACACCTTTGGAGTAGGGTATTACACCACGGCGGTGGCTTTGAACGATGTAAATCTCGTATCTTTACGTATTTGCGAGTTCGTGGTGAGATCTTAGTGAGCTAGGCGTGGGTTAGTAGGAGGAAAAGAACTTGGCGTGCACCTAGAGTTGAACCTTAGGACTTGCCAAAACCCCATCTCGACACGCGCCCTCGATGCGAGACCGGCCAGCAGCGGCGTCCGGCCGAGGCGGGCATTCTGACCCGCTTCACGAGCCGAAGTAGCTGCAAGGTATAGCTTGACAGAGCCACAACGGTTATTAAATCCTTCATGGCCAGTTCGGCCACCCTATGCAGCTTCGACCAGCTATTTTAGCTGATCGCTAAAGACTCACGGATGTTACAGGCGCAAGATATTGCGACCAGAACATCTCCGTTAAACTCCTTCTTGACTTCGAAAGAACTCGGAGGCGTCGGACACCTTGTACATGGCGAGATCCATAAGCCTACAGAGAACTCTAAATCCGGGCTAGTAAGAATACTTCTTCTTCACATACTTGATTTGCATACTAAGCGCCTTACCGCTGCGATTTTCTTGGCCTCTGGATCTCACAGGAGGCGCCACAAACCTCAACCGGGCCTCTTCCTTGCTTTGGCGAGCCTTTGCAAGTTCGGCCTCTCGAGTCGAAGCGTCGCGCTCAAGGATTCGCATTTCTTCACGGCATCTGGAGCTCTTGCTGGACCTCATTAAGGCTGTCCTCGTGCTTCTCACAGGCGGCTTTTCCTTAGCACCTTTCTCCTCGGCCTCGGCGAGAGGCCTTTAAGAGACCTCGACCTCGGTCGCCCGCTCCTACATATCATGGCCTTTCTGGTCAATACATCATGTATTCTTTCGAATATACTGACAAGTCATTACATACATTGCTTGTCTTCTAGCTGCTTCCTTGCTTGGCGAGCTCCTCCTCGGCTGCTCCGATCTCTGCTTTGAGTCAGGAGACTTGACAGCGTGAGTTAGTTTCTGCAAAATGAATTGATCCTCTGCGGCCTTTCTTTAGAACAGGACGGTGTCTCGAGACTCTTGTCTATATTGGGACTTTCTCTTTTGTGTAACTTACCTCAAACCTGTTAGCGAGCTGCTGCGAGCTTGGTTAGTCCGCTCTTGGCAGCCCGAACCCTCTTAATCACCGTACCCATAAGGATACGGTGTTCATTCTAATGGGCGCCCTACGCTTCCGGCCAGATTATCGGTGCCTACGGTTGGGCCAGGTCGCGGTCAGAACAAACATAGCCCTTCTTTCGAAGGAGGTTGCTCGCCGGATTCGGAGCCGTATAGGTCTCGAGAATCGTGTTAATTTGAGGCAGGCCCGAGCATAGCCTTCATCGCCGATCTCCATGGGGCTCTGCTCCCCATGTGTCCGGCCGAGGTTTGCCCTCCGGCGCCTCTGAACCTCTCCACGGCGGGAAGGTCCTTGGACATCGCCTCGGCGTCACCCTTAGCCTTGGGAGATTGAGGCGGCGGTGGTGACTCGCTGGCCATCGCCTTGAATCAGTGAACCTCGATGAGGATCGCGGGGAGCTGTCATGGGCGGGCTGCAATAGCATAATTTAACATGTTAATACCATGAAGCGAGAGGCGGATACATGGACATATCACGGGTTTTAGTACTTACGATCGGCGGGGGGCTTGTTGCAGGCGTCACTCCGGGCTCATCAGCGTCCCATGGAGTTATCCGCAAGGGGACCTTCCCCTCTTGGGCGCCTCCGCCTCCAGGTTGTGGAGGCCGCCCTCTTCTTCCTCTCCCCATCGGGAGAGGTTGCTTTCTTCCTCCTCCTCGTCGTTGTCTTGGTTGGCGGAGGTGAGTCTTATCTTCCAGCGACCGTCCAGAAGCTTCCTTGCGTGGGGCCACTCCGGACCCCTTGGCCTTCTTTTCCGGCGCGATAGGGTGCGAGGACCAACATCTTCGCGGGGCGGGATGACTGGTTCCTCGAACAGCGGTGAACATTGAATCCGCTCGCTTTCTCTGTCCATACGAGAAAATAAAATGGTAAAAGTTTAGATATCCTCCTTGAACAAGCAAGTAGAGGATGCGCCTTGAGATGTGAAAGACCTACCGGCTACCACACTAGCGGGATGGGCAAGATCGTGCCAGCGGTCCGAGTCTAGGGCTGCGGCGTCTCATTGCCCTTAAAGAGGAACTTCGGGCATCTTCGTGAGTGGTTCGAAGAGCCTTTCAAGGTTTGTGCTTCTCTGGATTGAATTCCCATAAAGGGCAGGCTCGGCTTTGGCATGGGAGGATCCGGCGAACTAACATCACTGGATCACGTCGGCGAGCTTGATGTTTTCATCCACCATGCTTTGGATGCGCGTTTGTAGCACTATCAATTCGTCGGCGAAGACTAATTTGGGCCCTTATCTATCCGGAGGTGAGCGCATTGGAGCTCGGACTTGAATTGGAGATTCGTCCCAGTGGCGTTGCGGGGCTCGTGATATAGAACCACAACCCGCCACTCCTTAGCGGTCTCGAAAAGTACCTTTGGGCCATGTGACATTGGGCAGTTTGCTGACCATGGCGCCTCCGCACTCCGTGTGCTAGCCATCCACCTTGACTTCACGTTGAAGATCTTGAGCCACAGTCCGAAGTGGGCTTGGATGCGGAGGAAGGCCTCACTACGACAATGAATGCTGAGATGTTGAGAAGGAGTTGAGGCTAGATCATGGAAATCTAGCCCGTAATAGAACATAAGTCCCATGAAGACGAAAGGGCGAAGAGGAAACCCTAAACCGCAGACGAAGTGGGGATGAACACCACCCTCGTTGGAAGCTTGAGGATGGGGCGATTTGCCCCTTGGCTGGAAAGGCGGTGGGCGATTTCTTTTCGCCAAATACCGGCCTCGAAGCTTGGTGATCTCCTTCTCCTTAGCGGAGGAGGCCATCCACTGCCTTGCCCTCGAGATCGAGACATGGTTGAGTGCTTCCTTGAGGCGGAAAAAGATGAGGACTTGGTATTGGAGCTCGAGAATGAAAGGAGAGAAAGAGAGAAGGCGTGGGTGAAGAAAGGAATCCTTATCTCCTTATAAAGGCGGTGAATATCAAGCGCCTCCCCACTCGCCTTAAAACTACTTTGTTCCCAAGGGCTGTGTGAGCAGGCGGTTAGATTACTGCCTTGCGTATTGATGAGAATCACGCAATAAGGGACACGATCTCTGCTTGACAAGGCGTGCCAATGAAGACCGCGTCTCGAAATGTGGAGCAGCTGAGCAGCAGTTGAAATGATGACCGGCAGACATGATGTCACATTACAAAAAGTTGTCGATGGATTGGACTCGTGCAATATTATACTCTCTGCGGTTGTGTGTGGTACTTATGTTGCAGATCCGGACACGTTCGTTACATCCGAAGACCATCTTGGAGTATTAGGAAGGGAACCGCCTTGCAATGCGAAGACAATCTGCTGGCGCGGACACCTCGTCATTGAAGCTGGTTCGAGACTCTTGAGGAGTCCTAGACTAAGGGTCCTCGGGCGTCAGGCCTGTTGGACATGGGCCGGACTAATGGGCTGTGAAGATACGAAGATCGAAGACTCTCACCCGTGTCTGGATGGGACTCTCCTTGGCATGGAAGGCAAGCTTGGCGTCCAAATATGAAGATTCCTTTCTCTGTAACCGACCTTGTACAACCCTAATCCCCTCCGGTGTCTATATAAACCGGAGGGCTTAGTCCGGAGGACAGATATAGTCATACATGCTAGACTTCTAGGGTTTTAGCCATTACGATCTCGTGGTAGATCAACTCTTGTAATACTCATATTCATCAAGATCAATCAGCGGAAGTAGGGTATTACCTCGGAGAGAGGGCCCGAACACAGGTAAACATTGTGTCCCCATCTCCTGTTACCATCGACCTTGAGCGCCGATTCAGGACCCCCTACCCGAGATCCGCGGTTTGACAGCACAAAGACCCTCGCGAGGCCAAGCCTCGAGGCGGATGACAACAAGACCTCGGGGAGGCGCCCCTAGGCTGGCTCGAGGAGGCGGAGATTCCTATGCAAGAACCCACCTCATGAGGTCAAAGATGGCCATAGCGATGATGACCAAGGCGAGGCATCGCATGTGGCATGTGAGCAGCATGTTTCCTCTTTGGTGCTAAGGAGGCAAAGCGCATCTGTGAGGTCCCGAGGAATCAGCCAAAGGTTTCCATTCCGTGCTACTTGAGACCAAGACCGCCCGGGACAGATGTCATCACCGAGCCCTGCAGCGTCATGGCGAGAAGCTTTGCGGCGAAGACCACCTTTCGTCGAGGATAAGATGTACTACTTGTATCCCTTCAAACTTGGCCACTTTGGGATCCCTTCCCGCCGCCGTTTTGGAGGAAGAGGACCGAGGCCACTATAAATATAGCTTAGCCACCATGATAAGAGGGACCGGGGATCAAACCAAACCCTCACTATCTCACATTCACACAAAACAGACCTCTGAGGTTGTTCTTCCCACATACTAGTTCATCACTAGCCCCTCACGAGGCTAATCCACCCCAAAGCGGGGTAGGGTCTTACACCACAAGGTGGCCCGAACACAGGTAAACTATCGTGTTCCTTTCCGTTCTTGTTCATCGAGCTAGGCGTAGAGGCGGACGAGCTGGTTGGCTGGGAGGTTGAGTTCTTCATGCGCCCGAGTTCGAACCTTTCTTGAGTTCGTGAAGCCTGAATCGACATTTGGCGTGCGAGTAAGGCGATGTCGAAACTTACCTTCCACCGTTCGTTCCACGCTGCTCCACCGTCCTAATGGCGGCGCTCACCGTGTCCGTACCGAGCACCGGGCTACTCGTGTCGCCCAGATGGCGCCTATGGGTGTGACGCCCTCGATTCAATCGTACACTAATCATACTACGTAAATGTATGCGATCAAGATCAAGACTCACAGGAAGATATCACAACACAACTCTAGACACAAATTAAAATAATACAAGCTTTATATTACAAGCCCGGGGGCCTCGAGGGCTCGAATACATAAGCTCGAATACACAAGACTGTTGAGCAACAATATCTGATCTGACATAAGTTAGACAAGTTTGCCTTAAGAAGGCTAGCACAAAAGTAATGTCCCGAAAAAGCAAGGCCTCTGCACAGAGCCTCCTAACTACTCCTGGTGGTCGGCGGTCTCCACGTAGGAGTAGGCATCAAGATGGCATCGGCTCCTGGCTCCGACATTTGGTTGCATCAACGGAAAGAAGAAGAAAGGGAAAAGGGGAGCAAAGCAACCGTGAGTACTCATCAAAGTACTACAAGCAAGGATCTACACTACATATGCAACATTATCAAAGGAAGGCTGTATATGTGGGTGGGCTGCTGAAATGCGAGAATAGAGGAGAAGCTAGTCCTATCGAAGACTAGCATCTTACGGAAACCACCATCTTGCAACAACGAGGAGGAGTGGGTAGCATAAAGTAAAGTAGTAGTAGTGTTATCAACCTCGGCGAGAGATCCTTTCTCGACTCCTGCGAGAAAGCAATCCCGAGCCATACTATCCGATTATCATCACAATCCATTTCTCATCACAATCCATTTCTCATCACAAGTATCCAGTTCTAGTTGTATCGATCGGGATACAACTCCAAGTGTCCGTTACCGTAGGACAGGCTATCGATAGATGTTTTCTTCCCTGCAGGGGTGCACCAACTTACCCCACTTTCGCATAACTCCGTGGGACACACTTTCCGGGTCATGCCTGCCTCGGCCAAACAATACGCGCAACCCGACCTATGCTTAATAGAGAGGTCAAACCGCCGGACTAAACCTATGCCCCGGTCATGGGCCATCACCGGGAACTCCTGCACGTTCGAGACAGCGGCCGGTGAGCAGACCTAACTACCTCCTTAAAAAAAAGCGGTGCTTACCGGTCCAACCAGTAGCGCGCCCTTTCGATTGTGACATCTATTAAGCTCGGTGATGCATGGGGCCTTGAGAACACCCATACTAGGCCCACGTGATGGTTAGTGCTATCAGGCGAGAGGCCCCTCGGATCAAATATCCAAATCGTAGTGGATTAGGAGCCGTGGTAACAAGCGAGAGACTCACGAAAGATGTGACCCGTTGCCCGTCTCGAGGACTTGCGGCAAGGGCTAGAATGCCCGTACGCCTCGTAATTATCTCGAGCACCCTCGGGTCAACCCGTGTCCACATCACTCGCGGGTACCCCTCGGGTCGACCCGCCTTTCCAAATAGCGATGGTAAAGTCCAAGTATCCGTGTGTCCAAACATCAAGGGAAAACTGAGGAATCACCCGGTGAATTCCACTCGATGTAATCATCAAGGTGAGCGTAAGAGGAACCACCCGAGTTCACACTTGAGGGTTGCCTGACAGTCGTGTCGGAAGTGGTTAAGGCGGAATCACCCTCGATGACCACGACCGAATAGCTACACTCTGGGTTAACATCGGAAGTGTTGTAGAGGTCTCACCCTCGGCACTTTCGATAGTAACCCGGTAGTGTCGAGCAACAAGGGAAAGTGATGTGTGGTGCGGGCCTGGTCTTGATCCGTTGATGGTCTTCGATAATCCAGCCAGGCGGTCGGGGCAAAGTGGGGGTCTCGATGGGTCTCTACCCAACCTATACTAAACAGTTTAGGATAAGCGGTGAGTAACAACAACATGTTACAATAAACAGGCTATGCATCGAGAATAGGAGCAAACAATAACAGTAGCAAAATCTAATGCAAGCATGAGAGAATGGAATGGGCGATATCGGGATGATCAAGGGGGGGCTTGCCTGGTTGCTTTCGAGACAAGGAGAATGCGTCGGTGACATAGTCGATCACAGCAGCGGCGCACCGCCATATGGGTTCTACCGAAGAGAAGAGGGGAGAAACAGTAAATACATAGCAAGTAAGTGCATAACAGGACAACAAGCATAGCTAGAGCGTGTTCTAGCAGCGGTGCTACCTTCTTTGGCGAAGGGGTAACATCAGGGAATGCTTTCGAAGTTTAGCATTTCGGACGGAGCGAACCGGAGGGAAAAGGTTCGATGTTCAGATAGTTAGAGGCATCGGCGGTAAGCGGATTGCGTATTGGTTCATCTCGTTTTTCTAAGCAACTTTCATGTAGAAAACATTTTCATCGAACTCGGTTATTTTATATTAATTTCAAAGTTTTAAATGTATTCTTGGACTACTTCTATCTATTTGTTTAATTACTAAAATAGGCAGAATACCTTTTGTACCCATTGGAAGGTAGCCTAGTGGATGACAAGTGGGGTCACAGGACCCGATTGACCCGATCAACAGTTGGTAGTCAAGCGTGTTACTATCTGATGGGGTCCATATGTCATTAACTAATATTTGTAACAGATTTAATTATCTAGTTAATTAGCGGTGGGGGCCCATTGTCATAGTGTAGCAACTAAGTGCTAATTGGTCCCTAATCTAATTGCGGGGCAGCGAGAGGCATAGCTAGCCTCACGACTTGGCACCACACGCACAACACAGGAGCACTCGGCCATAGCTCACAGCCACAACCGAGGCGGTGCGAGCAGCCAGCGGCGGCTGTGGTTAGCAAGGCAGCGACAACATAGCAGCAGCGCAAAGCCAGCAAACAACAGCAGTATGGCGGACGCGGCAGCTAGCAAAAGCAACTTCGAACAGCGGCAGCAGCCTAGTAAATGGCGGCGGCGGCGCAAACGCAGCTAGCGGCGGGATGGGCAGCGGCACAAGCGGGAGGAGCGGCAGCTAGCGAATAGAAACAGCGGATGGCGAGCGATGGCAGCCTGCGAAGCAGAGCAGCAGTTGCGCATGTACCGCGTCTGTGGGAGTTGGGCATGACGGTGGCGGCAGCCCTCGGTGTCAAATCGAAGGGGAAAGGAGGATCAAGGAGGAGCTCACCGCGAGCTGGGAGGTGCGGTTGGGGAGGCAGGGGCGGGCGGAGAGGCGGTGGTGACAGCAAGATTGCGTCGGTCAGGCGAAGAAGAAGGCGATGGCGCCATCCACGCAGCTCCCTTCCTTGCGGACGAAGCGGCGCGCGAACCTCTGGGCGTGTTCCCGGCGGCAGCGCGGCGGTGGCCGCGGAAGCGATGAGGCAGCAGTCACCGTGAGTTGTTCGAGCTTGGATTCGGGAAGAAGAGGAGGAGGGACCGATGGGGGAAAGAAGGGGAAAGGATGAGGGCAAGCTAGGGTTTAGTGTGGGAGCTTTTATTGGCGAGGGAGTCAGCGTGGTGGCCATCCGACCATGGCGCCGTGTGATGGCATACGCCATGGCCCCTGTCTCCTGTATGTCTGAAGCAGAGGAAGGGGAAAAGGCCATGGTGGGCTTGGGCCATGCTCTTTGTAGCACTAGGCTTCTAATGCAGTGTGCACTTAGCCTTTTCCTTCTTTCTAATTTTACATTTTGTAAAAAGACACTTTCGTATTTATTTAAGCTATCAAAAGATTTTGCAAAATATGTAACTTGGCCATATAAATGCCCTGCAATATTTGGCACTACCATAAAATGGTTGGGGTTATATTTTAAGTCATTTGATTTTGAATAAAAGCAAAGGAGCTAAAGTGGATGTTTTAGTCACTCCTTTTGGGTGATAACTTTTGAATAAGAAAACAAGTGACCTAGTTTTTTACACCATAATTAACTATGGATTATTTGCCATCACATGAACTTTTTAGTTTTGACATTTGAAAATTTTAGTCGTTTGACTTTATTTTAAATTTGAATTCAGAATTAGTTTGAAACAAGCGTGGGATCTAGCAACATTAAAATGATGACATGGCATCATTAGCGGAGATCTGTAGCTTAATTATCCGGGTGTCATTGTGGGCAACGCGCCCCTCACTACTCTGCCTCCCCGTGACCAGCCGCCACCGACCCTGCTCCCGTGAACAGCGGGACTCGTCGCTGCCACCATCGGTCTTGTGTGACAGTCGCCATAACCCGTCACCCACTCCGGCCACGGCGTCGTCTTCCATGCTCGGCGCTGATCGGCCAACTTATGCGAACTCTGCGCTGCTCATGGCCTTGTGACTTCTGCGCTATGTAATAGCGACCTCTGAGGATTGGCTGGGCCGCATCGCCGAGTTAAATCGGCGCCGCTCGAGAGGCTCCTGCGCCGTCTCATTCACCGCCTCCCCATCGTCTCGGGAGGGCGTGGCCTGGTGTGCCTCCTCCTCCTCTCCAGCGATGTCGTCCCGGCGAAAGCGCGACCCGCCCGCCTGAGGCGCAGCGCGCTGCTACCTCTTGAGCATCGTTGGTTTTCCTTGAAGAGGAAATGGTGATGCAGCAAAGTAGCGTAAGTATTTCCCTCCGTTTTGAGAACCAAGGTATCAATCCAGTGGGAGGGCCACGCAAGTCCCTCATACCTACACAAACAAATAAGAACCTAGCAACCAACGCGATAAAGGGTTGTCAATCCCTTCACGACCACTTGCAAAAGTGAGACCTGATAGAGATGATAAGATAATATTTTTGGTATTTTATGATAAAGAGTGAAAGTAAAGAATGCAAAATAAGCGGTGCGAAATAACTAGTTGACGGAGATTAATATGATGGAGAATAGACCGGGGCCATAGGTTTCACTAGTGGCTTCTCTCAAGATAGCATAAATATTATGGTGGGTGAACAAATTCTTGTCGAGCAATTGATAGAATTGAGCATAGTTATGAGAATATCTAGGCATGATCATGTATATAGGCATCACATCCGCGACAAGTAGACCAACTCCTACCTGCATCTACTACTATTGCTCCACACATCGACCGCTATCCAGCATGCATCTAGAGTATTAAGTTCATAAGAACAGAGTAGCATTAGGCAAGATGACATGATGTAGAGGATAAACTCAAGCAATATGATATAAACCCCATCTTTTTATCCTCGATGGCAACAATACAATATGTGTCGTTTCCCCTATTGTCCTTTGGGATCGAGCACTTCATGATTGAACCCAAAGCTAAGCACTTCTCTCATTGCAAGAAAGATCAATCTAGTAGGCCAAACCAAACTGATAATTCGAAGAGACTTGCAAAGATAACCAATCATACATAAAATAATTCAGAGGAGATTCAATATTGTTCATAGATAATCTTGATCATAAACCCACAATTCATCGGATCTCGACAAACACATAAAAAGAGTTACATCAAATAGATCTCCAAGAAGATCGAGGAGAACTTTGTATTGAGATCCAAGAGAGAAAGAAGCCATCTAGCTAATAACTATGGGCCGAAGGTGCAGTGGTAAACTACTCACACATCATCGGAGAGGCTATGGTGTTGATGTAGAAGCCCTCTGTGATCGATGCCCCCTCCGGAACGCGGAAAAGGCCCAAGATGGGATCACTGCAGGTCTGAGCGTTTGGCCGGTGGAAATAGTGTTTAGTGGTGCTCCTCGATGGTTTAGGAGTGCGTGGGGTATATAGGAGGAAGAAGTAGGTCGGTGGAGCCACGAGGGGCCCATGAGGTGGGGGGGCACGCCCGAGGGGCAGGTGCGCCTCCTGCCTCGTGGCCTCCTCGTTGGTTGTAGCGCCACTCCAAGTCCTCTGGATCACGTTTGTTCCAAAATCACGCTCCCAAAGGTTTCATTCCGTTTGGACTCCGTTTGATATTCCTTTTCGGTGAAACACGAAA
>JAHIAM010008852.1:0-14056 GCA_021605205.1 Aegilops longissima
TTCCGTCCCGGCGGTTGGCTCCCCATGAACACGATGGCGATCTTGTTTCTCCGTTCCGGCCCAGCCATGTCGTTATCGCGAGTAGGCGTTGAGACCCTGCCGTATGTATATGCGTGGCGTATTTTCTTTCTTGCACCCTCGCGCTATGCGTGCGTGTAAATGCTACGTGCGTGCCTCTACTCGACGCGTGCGCGCCTCTACATCTCGACACGGTGCGCCTCTACCGACCGATATGTACATACGTTCGCGACCGAATGAAACGCTCGTGCGCCGACCGGTGGGTCCGGTATCGAGGCACTTCCTTGCGTGCGAAGATGTAGCTGGTGGGTCCCGCGATCGGTAATTTTTTGCCGGACGCACTTCCTTGCGTGCGAAGATGTAGGTAGTGGGTCCCAGGTCGAGGGCGAATCATTTTTGCGGATGCACTTCCTTGCGTGCGAAGATGTAGTGGTGGGTCCGCGTCGAGGCGAATCGTTTATTCGCGAAATCGGTGGCCCGTCCGGTGGGTCCCATTGTCGGTGGAGAATAATTATTTTGCCGTAATAAGGAGGCACTTCCTTCTGCGGCCGTGGACCAAGCTATCGGCCTCTCCACGTCTGATCCACGTCCGATGGAAGCCGTTCCTTGACCACGTTGACCATGCAGCGCCGAGAGCACCGGGCGGTGGAGGCAGCGAGCCTAGGAAGGGGCGATCGGAGCAGGGAAACAGCGGCGATGGATGCCGCAGCGTGAAATCTGAGGTTCAACTGGTTCACTGCGGTGTGAGGCTGCCGTCGCCTGAGAATAACGAGGTGTGGGTGAGTAGAGGATGGCCTGCCAGCGGTGGGAGTAGTAGAGGCGGTGAGGCCTCCGCCGCGCCAACCCGACCACGGGAGGCAGGAGCACGAGGCACGACCGGCGCTGGTTTGGTAGGTGGAGCAAGAAGACGGAGGTTGAAGAAGCACTCTGGCCATTGGATGGACATTGTGCAGGTCCTTGGAGCTAGAATCGTGCATATTGACTAAGTTGACAAAGCCCTCCATCCCGTCAACTTAGTAGGCCCTAAGTTAACTTTGCCACTATCTTGGGTCCCAGCTAACGGTAGTATTCATTTTTTGTGCGTAATAAGGAGGCACTTCCTTGAGTCGAAGATATAGCTGGTGGAGTGCAATTCTGTGGCGGATAACGTTTTTTAAATGAAATATAGAGGCCCTTCGGTGCGTCCCGATGTCGGTGGAGGAATCATTATTTTGCGGCGTAATAAGGAGGCATTTCCTTGCGTGCGGCCGTGGACCCACTATCGGCCTCCCCCGTCTGATCCGCCGGATGCATGTCGATCGTTGACCATGTTGACCAGAGCGTGCGAAAACACAGGCGGTGGGCGGCGAGGCCTAGGAAGGAGCGACGCGAGGCGAGAAGACTTCGGCAGATTGTTTCCCGTGGAGAATCTGTTGAGCGAGGTTTCTTGGTTCATCTGCCGTCGCGGAGAATAACAGCGGTGTGGGTGAGTAGAGGATGGCTAGGCCAGCGATGGGAATGCGATGGGCGGTGAGGCCTGCTTGGCGATACAACCGGCCGGAGGAGGAGAAGCGAGCAGTCCTTGGCGCTTGTTTGGCATTGGAGCGGGAAGAGCGAGATTGAAGAAGCACGGCGGCCGTTGGATTGCCATCCAACGATCCTTTGCTTGTCGTCAACCTTTTAGGAAAGCCTCAAATCTGTGGAAAACAACATACAACCCATCGCCATTATTTCTAATAATTTACAGCCCATTTGCTAATTCTTAAGGTTTTTTGGAGCCCATATTTTTTGTTAGCATTACAGCCCATCTTGTGGCCACGGTTAAAAATTATCGAGATTTTGCATATTTGGTGCGGTCCGAACTATTTTAATCGAAATTTGACTCACATTCAAACTGATTTTAAAAATAAATGTATATCAATATAAAATCCAACAAATTCTCCGCATAAAAATTAATGTAATGTAAAATCTGAAATGAAAAAAGATATTTGAAACTAATTGCGGTTTGATGTGTTTTAAAATGTACAACCCATTTCTCATTCTTGATGGGCCATTTTCTCGGCCAGCGAATAAGCTCTCCTCGTCTTGAAAGATTTGCAGCCTCAGAGCCACACAAGCGACTTACTTGGCAAATAACAAAAAAACTGGTGTGGCGTGGACCCTATCGGCCTCTCCACGTCTGATACTCTTCGATGGAAGTCGTTCCTTGACCACGTTGACCACGCCGTGAGAGCAGCACCTGGCGGTGGGCGCAGTGAGCCTAGGAAGGGGCGGCGGAGCAGGGAAAACAGCAGCGGTGGAAGCCCAGCGGAGAAGATCTGAGGTTCCTTGGTTCAGCTGCGGTGTGAGGCTGCCGTCGCGCGAGGCTGGCCAGCGGTGGGAATAGTAAGGCGGTGAGGCCTCAGCGGCCTGACCGACCCGACACGGGAGGCGGGAGCATGAGGCACGACCGGCGCTGGTTTGGTGGTGGAGCAAGAAGACCGAGAGGTTGAAGAAGCACTCTGACCGTTGGATGGACATCGTCACGGTCCTTTGGAGCTAGAATCGTTCATATTGACTAAGTTGACAAAGCCATTCGTCCTGTCAACTTAGTAGGCCCTACGTCAGCCTCCACCAAGGTTAGTCCCAGCTAGCGGGGAGTATTCATTTTTGTGCGTAATAAGGAGGCACTTACGGTAATTCGAGTGACGGTAGGCGTTTTTTGCGAAATCGATGGCCCGTCGGTGGGTCCCAGCAGTCGGGGGCAAGCGTATTTTGCAAAATATGGTAACCCGTCTAGTGGGTCCCTGTTGTCGATTGGAGGAATCATTATTTTCAGCGTAATAAGGAGGCACTTACTTGCTGCGGCCGTGGACCCGGTGAGACTCTCCGCGTCTGATATACTTCGATGGAAGTCGTTCCTTGACCACGTTGACCTCGCGCGTTCCGTTGCATGCATCGTCCATGGCGTGGTGCGTCCCCCTGTCGACCTCTCACGTCAGGTCATCTTCCGATGACTCTCGGTTGTTGACCACGTTGACCACACCGTGCAGCGCGCAGTGGAGCGACCGGAGATGGGGAAGGCGAGGCGGTGGAGTCGCGAATGGAAGGTGGTAAACTTCCTGGTTGGTCTTGGCGGCAGCAACCACGGTGCAGGAGGCGAGGAGCAAACGAGAGGTTGAAGAAGAAGCACGGTTGTTGGATTAACATCCAGCGGTCCATGCTAGAATCATTTGTTGATTAAGTTGACAAAGCCGTGCGTACCGTCCGCTTAAGCGAGGCCCACAAGTCGATCACCAATCGGCGGGTCCCGGTATCAGCAGGATGAATAATTTTTTCGCAAAACAAGGAGGCACTTCCTTCCGTGCGAAGATACAGCGGTGGGTCCCAGGCTGTCGGTGGAGAAACATTTTTTCATCTTAATAAGGTGGAACTTTCCTTGCGTGCGACCATGGACCTCGTGGGTCCCAGCCGTCGAGCTCTCCACATCTGATCCTCTTCCGATGACTCTTGTTTGTTGACCACGCCGTCGAACAGCGGCGACTGGGCAATGCGAGGCCCAGAGCGGGAACGACTCGGAGATGGGAAAGCAGGCGGTGGAGTCATGATTGAGAGGAGGAAGGGTTATAACTAGTTACATTGCGGCGTGGGGCTGTAGTATGTGGAGAATAACAGGAGGTGTCGAGGGTGGAGGGATAGCCAGTCGGCGGTGGGGTAGCGCTTCACGTGATGCATGCTAAGCGAGCCGCTAAGCCGCGGAGGCGGACCAAGCGGTCCCGGCTAGCGTGGAGGAAAAGGCGAGAGATTGAAGGTGCATGCCGGCCGTTGGATATAAATCCAATGGCTGTGGATGACTACTAATCATTGTTGACCAAGTTGACAATGCCTGCGTGAGCTTTGACCTATTGGCCCACATGTCGACTGCAAAAATGTGGCATATATTTAACCCATGTTTTCTAGAATGTACAGGTCCATTTCTTGGGCTGGGTGAACAAATAATTTCAGCGTCAATTAGGCCCATTTATATTTTCTAAGAAATCCCAACCCATTTGCACTTCCTTGAAATACCTGCGTATTAGGTGGGCTCGTTATATATATAATGTTATGTTAGAAGGAGCAATTAATATCAAAGAATAAACGAGAGAGCACATTATATATATATATATATATAATTAAGAAATTAGCGAGTTATTGCTCAAAATAAAAATGAGCGTTATTATTAAATTGGTCCTTAAAATCTTCATAGCTTTTGTATGCAATCACCAGGATTTTCCTTATACGTGAGTCAAAAACAACCAGGATTTTTAGTTAAACATTTACTTTTATAAGTTAATAACACGTGGGATGTTTTTATAATGTATATATAAGTCTCTATAAAATATCGATAATAGTAATAATATAAATATATATAATGTGGTTAGAAGGAAAACATAAATTGGACACATCATTACTTCTATAAGAGACCTGCGTTTTATACCACGACGGTAGGCATATTAACAAGTTCACACACAAATACAACAGAAAAGGTAACATTCATATCAAACTCAGTTCTGAGGACACGTTCATATTCATAGCCAACATTCACTATCAACAACTCAAAGATTCATATATACACAGCTCAGCATATCTATGCATCAAATGATTGATAGATCACCGACAATATTCATACATAATTCACAAAAAGATTGAGATATACACATATTCGGTATGTTTATGCATCCAAATGATTAGAGATCACATGCAATATGATCCATGGATGAACTTTAATTACCTAGAGATGCAATTTGGTAAATGGTGTTCAATCGGAGGTACTTCTTGCTAAAATTAGTTCTTGTCATGAGTAAACTTTTGAGTACATAAGAGCAACCTGACAATCTGAACTTTGCTTGTAGGTTTATCCTCAAATAAGTGGCCTCAGATGCAAGGAGATTTGAATAACTTGGCCACTACTTTCATCCAACTAGTTCTTGGCTCATCTTGGTCTGTACATGCTCACCATTCTACATTAGCACTTAGAAAGGAGGCGGTTGAGAAAATGAACCACATATTTTTATGCGATTCAAGCTGAAATGGAGCATCCTTGGCATCTGCGAGATAGATTATGTGCAGGATGAATATAAGTCAACCAACAATGCGGAATCTTTAGACTCCATGCCATATGTTACGCTACCATATGTATGCGATAACCAAAAGAGCACAAGTTGGGACCAAAAAAAGAGTAGTTCATGTTTTTGGGCTACTGCACCAAAGCAATATTTTTGGCGTTCACTTTCCTAATACTTGAGTTTGACAATTGGTTGTGTTGGTTGATACTCGAATAATAGGCACTTCTTGTCAATCGTCAGTAGCCCTTTAAATGAAAAAGAATTACGGATCTTACCACGTCTGGATAAATCAAACGCTATTACACAAGGAGTTTTCTTGATTTTCGTGATTTCAATCTTAGCTTTGGCAGTTTCATGTTGTCCTTTGAACTCTTAGCCTTGGCAATCAAATTTTGATTATGCAGTTCACTAGACAGCGGCATTAGTTTATCAACCACGGCAAATCCATCAAAAGCTTTAAGCCATTACCTTGACGCATGATGTGTCTAATCTTTGTGAGTTACGCTTCCATAGTCGATCTGGTTATGCGAGGTGAACTTTGGAGTACATAGCAGCAACATAAGTACCTGTCCATCTGATCATTTTCTGCAATTCTCTGAAATCACCCGATGTAATGATTTTCCTGCGAGTTCAGGGCTCCAAATTACTCCTTTATGAAACGGCAAGCAGTAGCACAATACCAAATTACCAATACATATGACAGGCACAATAATTAGGATAAAGACCGTACCAACCTGTGAGGTAGCATATCAATTACTATTTCCTTTGTTGGAAGCGAGATAAATAGCGGCGACAACAAAGGAAGAAAGCAAGCGGAGATTAGCGGCTGACGAGGAAAGAGGCGGAGCTGTCGAGGCAATGAAGCACCCAAAGTTTTTGTGCGAGTTCCACCAAAATCGAGCATCCTATTGGCACATATATTGAGAGAGTGAGGATTCTTGTATTAGTGGGACTAGTTGATGAAACATACACTAACAAATAGAAGCACCCTCATTATCTTAATGGGTAAAGTTAGCGACATAGTAGTCTTGCTTAAAGAGAGGTATTAGTTTATTTAATCGGTGCCAATTAGCTCAACTCAACACTCAAAGCATTGCCATTTATCATAGGTTGCAAAACTTTAACGTGCAAAGATAAAGGAGTTTCTCATGACAGTAGCATGATACAAATAGAGATGTGACAAACTAATATGGATGAAGGCCTTAGGCCGTACCTTTGAGAAAAAAGCTTATTCATGTAGTCCCATAAGAGATGATAAAGCACTCCTGGAATCACACAATAGTATATATTTTGTGCACTTCAAATGTATGGTTGAAATCACTCTTGTTTACCGATTCTGGGATTATATCGAAAGATTATCAAGAACTTCCAGCATAGTTAAAGCAGCGGCTGGGATACAATTCATTGTATTGTCTTGTGTAGTTCCACTAAAATGTATGATTGGCACAACATGATCTCTGTTTGCACAAGTAGGAACAAGGTGAAACCTTCATTAGCTTAGTGAGATAGGAAGACATTAGCATATTACTCAAGCAGTAGCATCAAATTCATGATGGACAATCGCGAACATTGCCTCATTGAACCAATGGCAATAAATTGACATGCAAAACAATAGAACTATTATGTCATGACACTAATAATACCCTCCTGCTCCACCATGATTCACCTGCATAGACAAACATACACACGTACATGATTCAACATAGGGTCCTACTAAAGATTTGTTTAACTCCAACAGGAAAATTAAGCGAGTAATAAATTAGTGGTACTTAAGTACTCCTAATTAATTAAGTGAGACAACAAAGCTGGAAGGGCTCCGGAGGATTGTCTCACATGTAAGGTAGTCGTTGCGGAGCCCTGAATGGACTCGGCCAGGCCTCAAGCTGACAAGATCATGTAACCTTTATTCTTCTTCTTCTTCTTCTTCCTCTTCATGCTCTGTTCTCTTTCTCCTCACGATTGGTGAAACCAAGTACATGATTGGCCTTCTAATTCAGAATTGGTTTTGTCGGTGAGGGAGTACAAGTGTACTAGTAAAAACAACATTATTTTCTCATGGCGTTGAAAAAGAGAGATGAACACATGCATTAAATATCATTCTTACTTAAAGGAAGGTTATGGGCGTAATATGGATGATGAGGATTGGAACAGATCTCCTTTGTGCAGTTCCACAAAATGAACCAAGCTGTTCCATTCGACATTCAGGTTAAACAACACAAGTCACTTCTTTTAAGAAGAGTTTTGTGCGATTATAAAGGTCTCTTGACAACAATTGAATTGGATATCCTGTTTGCACAAAGGCCTGAAGAGCTTGATCGAGTCTCAAACAATTACGGAAAACATTTGGCTAAACTTGTCATGGCTTATAACGGTGGCATGGCTTCATTTTACCGAGGACATTAGATTAAGAACAATTTGGGACGGTGGGTGCTGACATTCGGCACCATGTATGCGTAAGAGGGGCATAAAGTGGTGATTCATAGTTTGTTGCCCCGAGAAACAAACATCCAAGAAACATATCAGGTTGGTCCCATTTTTGTTCACTCTAGCCACCTACTCCTATGTGTGGATAGCAAATCTAGTCTGGTCATACCACTTTGTACAATACCCTATATTTCCTTTTAGATAAAGAGCCGGTTGGATGACCAATTTGTACTACTTTCACCCTTTCCTTCCTATTTGTACCAAGTCCGATGTACATACTAAATTCCCCCCCCACTTTATTTGTTGTTTGAACCAAGTACAATATTCGACTCCATGAAGTAGCTTTACCTCTAACAATAGAAGAAAAAAATATGTGACGTTGGACCATCCGATCGAGAGGGCGAGAGGTGAAAATGATGCACATGCAGCGGCGTAGCAAGCTGGGGAAGTAGAGCTAAGGTTTGAACAGATATACACGAAGGTCGTCGGGATGTGGATAGGTGGGCGGGGAGGCGGATCGCCCATAGGCAGCAGCAGAAGGATTGGAGGACCTCCGCGCCCGGCGCAGCGGAGATAATGCTGCCCGGCGGTGGGTCTCCTCCCTCGTGACGGCCTCGCGCTGCCCCTCCTCCCTTCACGTGGAGGGATCGTCGAATCTGTAACCAGCGGTGAGGATAGAAAGCCAGTGTTTTTGAAGGGAGAAAGACAGTGTTACTACCCCTATCTTGTTTAGATCTGAGAGGATGAGAGTGTGAATAGAGCAGCCCTAGCAAGCAGCGCGGAGGCTCTGACCTACATATAAGTAGTGGGGTAGTTTTCCTTTTTCACTCCATCAAAACAATCGTTTAAAATTGTGTACTACTACATGCCAGGTCGTGGTTTTTTCTAGTTGTTGATTGTTTTTTGAGATAGCTACCCGCTTGTTCCTAGTGGTGTTACGGTGTGCCAGGTTGCACTTTGTATCGTTCAAGTCTGATACTACAAGTCCCTCCATTAAATGAACAACCACCCCCTCGTAAAAATTGTGAACAATCCCACGGCTAAAATTAGCGGAAACGTGGGTTGCCCCAACATGCATTATTATTTATATTTTCTACTCCCTCCGTTCCTAAATATAAGTCTTCTTTATTAGCCACACCTAAGACAAGAATTTTTTTATTAGTGAACCCCACATGTCATAGACACAAAAATTGTGGCAAGAATTCCCTTAAAGCAAAGCTGTGTCTAACAATTTGAGCAACTCATGTTAGCAAGTGTGGCAAGTGTGAGAAAAATAATGTGGCAACATAAGACAAACATAGTCACAATCCAAACAGCCCGTAATTTTTGTGACATGCATGAAAATTTGGTTAGTTAAATTTATAGTCAAAATTTGGCAAAGTGCATCAAATCAACACATGCAAGTATCAAAAGGAAAGTCACGGCATGCATGCATGAGTTGTACTCCCTCCGTTTCCAAATATAAGTCTTTTTAGAGATTGCAACAAGTGACTACATACGAAGCAGAATATGTCTACTCCTACATACGAAGTAGCCCATTTGAAATGTGTAAAAAGACTTTTATCGAGTGCAGTGCTTTGATGTGTCGCGTCAAATCGTACAAGACCGAGAAATTTGATTACTATGACGCCCTCTCCCTCGGAGACGAGCTCAGGTGCCTTTGCACCTGCCTTTGGCTGCATGACAGGTGGGCCAACCACTGTTGGGCCCACTGTCATAGGCATAAAGCAGGAGCAGTAAGTAAGCTTCGCTACGCTATCTCTCCACGCGAGGTGGTGGACATACAGCAGTGGATTTGATATTGGAAGTAGGAGTAACATCATTGTTCGTCTTCTCGAAGAAGCGAAGAGCCAAGCGCAAACCGGCGTGGCGATTCTGACAGCTCCGTGGTGTGGTTCCTTGGAGTACTAGCAGGGCTCTTGCATGAGACAAAATTGCTATTGTTTAACAATTAAACTCCATTATCCATTGGTTGATACTCATTACGCATAGGTCCACAGCAACTTACTTACGTTCCTCTGGGGTCACCAATGTTTATTTGATAATTAATAGCATTCCATGCAATGAACTAGCCATTGCAAGTCATTAAAAGCATACACCTCTCATCTCTTATTGGTTGATCGTGTATGTCAAGAAACAAGAAACAAGGTAGAAATTAATACTGCGCCTAAGTGTTTTGGGACTATTTGGTTTTAGTAAGATGACTTACACACCTAGGCGGAGGAGTATAGACGTAAACCGGAAAGGAGTATTTGCCTTTCTAGAGATTTCAACAAGTGACTAGACTACACCGTGTCGTGCCCCCCCTCCCTTCGGTTTATAGGGCTCAAATCTCAAATCTCATGAACCAAGGCATTTTGCGATTGGAGGAATGTCTTGCATCTCGTACTTTACAAAACTACCCTAATTAAACTCATGCATTAATTACGTAGTTCTCGTTTTCCTCTCCACCGCTTGCATGGTGCACAATATTGAGCACTCCTATATGACTAGCAGCTCTATCTACATGCGGGACATTTCAAAGCATCAGGGCCCGTGCCATCCACCAAATCACAGCGAGGGAGCTACATTGAGACTCACTGTCACGGTGTGGCCGTCATGACCGTCATATCACAAAACCCACACCTTTACCGCGGTGGTAAGGTGGCCTCCAGATGGTGGATGAAGCAACCATCATTTCATTGGAGCCTTCGTTCAAGCCCTTTCTTCCCTTTCTTGAAGAAAACCTCACTCCAGCTACTCACTACGCCATTTTTCTTCTCTACCGATGAAGGAAAGGTGGGCGAATCAGTTATCTGCTATATTTTCATTCAATAATCTTCTTTTTGCGAAGCACCGGCCATTCTCACATCCTATTCTTTTCCGTTTCATTGCGATTGTGGTCTCCTTTGATTGCTTTTTTTTGTCGGTTCATTGATGGATCACGGAGCACTAGGCAAAGAGTTGCGTGGACAACCCTGGAGACAGCGATCTCGAGGAATGCACCGACCAACGAGTTGACCATGTTGGCGGGCCAACCCATGGAGCGAAGAACTCCAAGAAACAAGCAAATTGAGTTGAGGGCGTTGGATGAACTCCTCAAAGAAAGTTGGAAGAACGACAAAGGGCCCCAGTGTACCTACAGAAATCTGATTGCCACCTATGTGAGGCTCAAGACCGAGTTTGAGGAGATAGTCGCCGTTGAAGCAGTATTCCCTAGCAAGGTGATGGCCCCATCGAGGAACGGCGATGGCCCCGGAGGATGAGATCCCCTAGTGAGCTGCACAAGGTAAAAATAATGGCTTATTACCATAGTTGTGGTTTTGATTATTTGCAATGTGCTTGCTTTTTGATTATTTGCAATGTGCGCTAATATGTTAGGGTTGTCAGGTGCGGTGGTTGTCCTTGATGATTACGATGTGTGGACCGTCATTGGCATCACCAGATCGATTCCGATGCGCTATCCATCGTGTGGACATCGCCCGAGATCGATTCCGTGTCGCGGTCGATCTGTGGACATCGCCTGAAATCGATTTCCATGCCGCTGTCCGTCTTTGTGGTCATTCTTGAAGATCGATGACAAGAAATAGTTGGTCGTGCTAATCCTTGAGGTAGTTGCATTGCCTGTGTTTAATTACGAATGATCGTGTTATCAAACCATCTTAGGGCTAGTGCCTTTGTCTTGTGTGGGCGGATCTTGCTACTTTTGATAGTGAGTCATGCGATGAATCATGCGAACTCTCTCGAGAGTTATGGAAACAGATGTATCCTCACCAGCTTTTGATGTAATATATGGCATGCTTAGATGTAATTTTGAACTGTTTATCATCGGCATGGCTTGTTTGATGATTCTTGGTGTTAGTAGGCTAGCTACGTGCGAGCTATAGTACTAAAAACACTCACGAAGAGAAACGTTGGAATGATGAGCTGGTGTAGCGCTACTTATCCTCGTCGATCGACCAATAGCCCTAGCTCCTAAAATTGTAGGCTTAGCGATCGATCGAGACAATAGTCGACATACATTCAGGCCTCATTTGGTTCATAGGGTAGGAAAATCATAGCAAAAATACGAGAATATGCAACACAAAATCATAGCAGTGCAGAGATGTACTCCTCCGTTCCAAAATAGATGACCTAGGCGGGCTAGTTTGGCCTAGTGGGTTCGGTGATATGGCGTAGTGCAGTGCCGTCCGGTCTTGGCGTGTGGTAGCGATATGCAGATGCAGTAAGTTTTCTTGAAGCGGAATTCAACGAAGTCATGATGGTTCCTTCGTCCGAACAACTTCTGATTGGGAAAGGTGGGCCTGTGATCGGCCGGGGGTAGACCAAGATAATTTTGTGCATGGCGGGTGGACGGGATGGTCGGCGTCCCACATGTCGGCGAATAATATTCCGATATAGAGGACGAACAGCAGTATTCATTGTTTATTTTTGATGAAAGCTATTGTCTCCACTTTATTCTCTTGACTTTGTCAATGCCTCTCTCCTCCACATAGCGGGGACTACTTGCTATGCATGCAGCGGGCAATTTGGCGTCTTGAGGGCGAGTGGTGAGCGGGCTCGGGAAGCGATCACGGACTCGGCATGGCCCTCACATTATCACGTATATTTCTTGGAGTCCGTCTTGTGCGGCGGTGATCTTCTCCTCCCGTTTCTCTCTTCTCAGTCGGCGCCCATGACGATTAGATTTCGACTATCGACGTTTATTCAATTCGGTCCCACATGTCGGTGAAATTGCAAGACAACGCGTGTCCCCGGTGGCGGCGTCTGGCCGGACTATCGGAGTTGGCGGCGTATGATTAAATGAGTGTCGCCTTTTCCTTTAGAACTTGCAAAGCATAACATTTTCGTGATCGATCGATAGAAATCGAACAAAATGATGAGGCGGTGCTTTCCAGCTCGTTAGGTGGGCTAGTTCGAGTGATATGGCGTGCTCTGTCTGATCCACACTCCATTTTATGTAAGCAAGAGTTTACACTCTTCTGCGGGAGGAGTCGAAACACCGTGGATCTGATTTTGATCGGGGATATCCTGCCAAATAATGGAGGATTGTTAGCGATTATAGCATGATAGTTAGGGCATATCCGCATAGCCCACAAATTTACACGGCATCTATCCGAGGGACGATGGATGCCATCCGATCTCTTGTACCCCGACAACTATATGAACTAGCAGGACGAAATTCATGCAAACAAAGCAAATTTCAAATTGACGGATGAAATTCATTACATTTGAGAACTTTTCCTATAAACTGGATGAAATTCATTACATATTTAACATTTACTAAAACCTACTATAAACCTAATCTAAGCGATGCGGGCTGACCATGAACAGGAAATAGGCCATTACCTTTGCCTCCTCCTTATCCGCCTCGATAACCTCCTCCTCGAGCACAAGGTTATGAATTTACGCCTCACGTCGCCATCAAGCGGCTAATCGGCGCCATTTTTATCCCGGCTTGGCGTCGTGAGTGGAGGGCGGTGGCCTTCCTAGGACCAGGCGGTGGCGACCTACCATGTACTACTCTTCCTCGCTGCAGCTGCTTGCCACAGCGTGCCCGGCTTCGTGGTGGTGGCGGAGGCGGCGAGGCCGGCGATCTCCTTCGTTTGCTCTTGACGATGCGTCGAAGAGCTTTGGGCCTTCAGGCGGAGCCGATGTCCCTCGTCACTCTGGCCAATGATGCGTCCAAGAAAGCCGGGGCGGAGGCCATGGTTGAAGTGGTCTTGACGAAGGAAGGGACGGAGAGGAGAAAGTGTGGGTCTTTGGCTATGGTGGAGTTGGGGCTCAATTTAATATAATGGCAATGAGCATGAACAGATGGACAAGCGCACGGGAGTAGGTTAGTCGAGGCGTGAATGGGGGCGCTTGGTGACTTAGATGCGTTTGGAGTTCTTGACATGTGGGCGAGCAGGCGTCGGCCGCATGTCGATGACCTGATACACCTGATTAAGTCCGGTGAATGCGGCATTGACATTCTGGAGGCGGTGACTGTTTTGGGAAGCACAGCGCTAGCGATGGAAGGGTTTGATGTGCGTGGCACTAAGATCGATCGCTCGATAGTACATACTCCGTACCATACCATAATACCCTCTCTAGCTTAGGCTGTTTTATAGATTGTCGTTGTGATGGGCGATATACATGAGCAAAGGCGGTCCGAGTATGACCGTTGGTGTTGAGCGGTGAATACATGCTCGGCGTTCACGTGAAGCCTCCATCAAGCGTCTAAAGTAATGTCGAAGCTTGGCCGGTAGCGGTGATGGGCTCGCCGTTTGCATTGCGCCATATGGCGGGACTTTGATTTAGAGGCGACATGCATGCATTAGCATGCTTTGACAATGGTGATGAGTGTCTGACGTGAAGTATTTCATTTTCATTTGGTGACGAGTGCGTTGCGTTAGCGAATCCGTGGTTTGATTCCCCACATATGCATAGTTTTGGTTTCGTTATTTCTTTCTCCATTCCGCAGGTAGGCCAGCGTAGATAGATAAAGAACACGAGCCGATGAGGCGCGCCGGACTGTTTGACTGGTCAACCATACAAATATGGAGCTATCGCTGAGCGGTGATTGATAT
>JAHIAM010008855.1:0-16256 GCA_021605205.1 Aegilops longissima
AAAGCCTATAGTACTCAAGGAACCGCCCCTTGGGCGTTCGCACTCCACGTTCGGTTTGCGCTTGGCTCTTTGCCTCTTGAGAAGGCGAACAATGATGTTACTCCCTACTTCTACGATTGAATCCCTTTGCTGTGTCCGTCCACCTGTGCGGAGAGATAGCGTGTAGCAAGCTTCTACTGCTCTTGCCTTTGCGTCTATGACAGTGGGCCCAACAAGTGGTTGGCCCACTGTCATGCAACAAAACAGGTGCGATAAGCACCGAGCTCATCCGCGAGGAGGGCGTCGTAGTAATCAAATTTCTCGGTCTTGTACGAGTTGAGCGACACATCAAAGCACTGCACTTTCGATAAAAGTCTTTTACACATTTCAAATGGGCTACTTATGTAGAGTAGACATATTCTGCCTTATGTAGTCACTTGTTGCAATCTCTAAAAGACTTATATTTGGAAACGGAGGAGTACAACGCATGCATGCATGCCGTGACTTTCCTTTGATACTTGCATGTGTTGATTTGATGCACCTTGCCAAATTTTGACTATAAATTTAACTAACCAAATTTTCATGCATGTCACAAAAATTACAGGGTTGTTTGGATTGTGACTATGTTTGTCTTATGTTGCCACATTATTTTTCCCACACTTGCCACACTTGCCTAACCTGAGTTGCTCAAATTGTTAGACACATTTGGCTTGCCTAAGGAATCTTGCCACAATTTTTGTGTCTATGACATGTGGGGTTCACTGCTAATAAAAAATTCTTTCTTAGGTGTGGCTAAAAAAAGACTTATATTTAGGAATGGAGGAGTAGAAAATATAAATAATAATGCATGTTGGGGCCAACCCACGTTTCCGCTAATTTTAGCCATGGGCTTGTTCACAATTTTGAGGGGTGGTTGTTCATTTAATGGATGGACTTGTAGTACCATACTTGACGATACAAAGTGCGACAGCACACCTAACACCACTTGGAACAAGCGGTAGCTATCTCAAAAACAATCAACAACTAAAAAACCGCACCGGCATGTAGTAGTACACAATTTTAAGCGATTGTTTTGATGGAGTGAAAAGGAAAACTACCCCCTACTTATATATAGGCGGAGCCTCCGCGCTTGCTAGGGCTGCTCTATTCACACACTCTCATCCTCTCAATCTAAACAAGATAGGGTATAACACTGTCTTCTCCCTTCAAAACACTGGCTTTCTATCCTCACCTGGTTACAGATCGGACTCCCCTCCGGCCGTGAAGGGAGGAGGGCCTTAGGCCGGTCGACCGAGGAGGAGACCATGCCGGCACCATTATCTCTGGCCGGCTCGGCGCGGAGGTCCTCCGATCCTTAATGTTGCTGTGGGGATCGCCCCCGCCACCTATCCACATCCGCGACCTTAGTATATTCGTTGAAACGCTTTAGCTCTACCCTACTCGGCGGCTGCATGTGCATCATTTCACCTCGGCCCTCTCGATCGGATGGTCCAACGTCACATATTTTTTCTTTATTGTTAGGTAAAGCTACTTCATGGAGTAATTTGCTTGTTCAAACAAGAAATAAAGTGAAATTGGGGAATTTAGTATGTACATCGGACTTGGTACAAGCAGGAAGGAAAGGGGTGAAAGTAATGCAGATGGTCATTCAACTGGTCTCTTGGTCAAAAGGAAATATAGGGGTAACGTTGTACGATGGTATGACTAGGACTAGATTTGCTATCCACACATAGGAGTAGGTGGCTAGAGTGAACAAAAATGGGACCAACCAGGATATGTTTCTTGGATGTTTGTTTCTCGGGGCAACAAACTATGAATCACCACTTTATGCCCTGTTTACATACATGGTCTTTGGACTTGGTGCACCTTTGTCCCAGCTGTTCTTAATCTAATGTCCCTGGTAAAAATGAAGCCATGCCCTTTATTATAGCCATGACAAGTTTAGCCAAATGTTTTTGCACTGTAATTGTTTGAGACTCGACTGTTTCCTTTGTCCTTTTTGTGCAAACAGGATATCCAATACACACGTTCTTGTTGTGACCTTTTGGTGCCTTTGCACAAAACTCTTCTTAAAAAGTGACTTTTGTGTTGTTTAACTGGAATGTCGAGAATGGAACAGTTTGTTCATTTGGTGGAACTGCACAAAGGGAGATCTGTGTTCAATCCTCATCATCCATATTGGCGCATAACCTTCCAATAGGTAAGAATATATTTAATGCATGTGTTCATCTCTATTTTCCATTGCCATGAGAAAATAATGCTGTTTTTACTAGTACACTTGTACTCCCTCATGACAAAACCAATTCTGAATTAGAAGGCCAATCATGTACTTGGTTTCACCAACTGGTGAGGAGAAAGATAAAGAGCATGAAGAGGAAGAAGAAGAAGAATAAGCAGTGCCAAGCGATCTTCTTGAAGCTAGAGGCCTCGGTCGAGGCCATTCAAGGGCTCCGACAGCGACTACCTTACATGTGAGGCGATCCTCCGGGAGCCCTTCCACTTCTGCTGTCTCACTTAATTAATTAGGAGTACTTAAGTACCACTAATTTATTACTACCTAATTTTCTGTTGGAGTTAAACAAATCTTTAGTAGGACCCTATGTTGAATCATATCGTGTGTATGTTTGTCTATGGAGGTGAATCATGTGGTGGAGCAGGGAGGAATATTATTAGTGTCATGACATAATAGTGCTATTGTTTTGCATGTCAATTTATTGCCATTGGTTCAATGAGGCAATGTTTTGCGTATTGTCCATCATGAATTTGATGCTCTGTTTGAGTAATATGCTAATGTCTTCCTATCCTTTCTCACTAAGCTAATGAAGGTTTCACCTTGTTCCTACTTGTGCAAACTGAGATCATGTTGTGCCAATCATACATTTTAGTGGAACTACACAAGACAATACAATGAACTGTTCCAGCGGTTGCTTTAACTCTGTGGAAGTTCTTGATAATCTTCGATATAATCCCACTTTGGTAAACAAGAGTGATTTCAACCATACATTTGAAGTGCACAAAAATATATACTATTGTGTGATTCGGTGAGTGCTTTATCATCTCTTATGGGACTACATGAATAAGCTTTTTTCTCGGTTGAGTGCAGGCCTAAGGCCTTCATCCATATTAGTTTTTGTCATCTCTATTTGTATCGTCTCTTGTCATGAGAAACTCCTTTATCTTTGCCGTTAAGTTTTGCAACCTATGATAAATGGCAATGCTTTGAGTGTTGAGTTGAGCTAATTGGCACTGATTAAATAAACTAATACCTCTCTTTAAGCAAGACTACTATGTTGCTAACTTTACCCATTAAGATAATGAGGGTGCTTCTATTTGTTAGTGTATGTTTCATCAACTAGTCCCACTATTACAGTAACCTCACTCTCTCAATATATGTGCCAACAGGGATGCTCGATTTTGGTGGGCGCACAAAAACTTTGGGTGCTTCATTGCCTCGGCACTTAGTCCTTTCTGTCGATCGCTAATCTCCTTGCTTTCTTCCATTCTTTTCGATCCTTGGCTTATCTCGGCTTCGATCAAAGAAATAGTAATGATATGCTACCTCACACAGGTTGGTCTGGTCTTTATCCGATTATTGTGCTTGTCATATGTATTGGTAATTTGGTATTGTGCTCTTGTTTGCGGTTTCATAAAGGGTAATTTGGAGCCTGAAGTCGCAGGCAAATCATTACATCGGGTGATTTCATAGAACTGAGAAAATGATCGAGATGGACAGGTACTTATGCTGCTGCTATGTACTCAAAGTTCACTCGGACAACGGTGACTATGGAGTAGAACTCACATCATTAGACACATCATGTCGAAGCGGAATGGCCGAGAGTTTTGATAGATTTGCGGTGGTTGATAAACCGATTGGCTGTCCTTATGAATGTGACAACCAAACAATGATTGCCAAGGCTAAGAGTTCAAGGACAACATGAAATCCACAAAGCACATAAGAAGATGATTGAAATCGTCGGAAAATCAAGAAACTCCGAAGTAATAGTGTTGGATTATATCCAAGCGGCTAAGAATCTGGCGGACCCTTTTACGAAAAGGGTTATCACAGAACGATGTTGACAAAGTGCCTATATTCATTCGAGTATCAACGGTGTCAACCAATTGTCAAACTCAAGTATTAGGAGAGTGAGCGCAAAAGTATTGCTTGGTGCATAGCCCGAAAAGCAGATCGTCTTGGTCCCAACTTGTGCCTTTTGGTTATTGGCACATATGGTAGTGAATTATATGGCATGGAGTCTAAAGATTCTAGACAAGTTGGTTGTGGCGTATATTCATCGGCATAATAGTCTACCGCCAAGGATGTTCCATTTCAGTTAGCTGACAAAAAATTTGGGTGGTTCATTTTTCAACCGCCTCCTTTCTCGTCTACAATGTAGAATTTTGGCGAGATACATGACCAAGATGACGATAAACTAGTTTGATGAAAGTAGTGGCCAAGTTGCTCAAACCTCCCTCGACGCGAGGCCACTATTGAGGATAAACCTACAAGCAAAGTTCAGATTATGCATGCTGCCTCTTTTACTCAAAAGTTTACTCGTACAAGAACTAATTTTAGCAAGAAGTACCTCGATTGAACACCATTTACCAGTCTGTACCCTAGGTAATTAAAGTTCGTCCATGGATCATATTGGTGATCTCAATCATTTGGATGCATAAACATCTTGAACATGTGTATATCTGAATCTTTTTGTGAATTATGTATGAATATTGTCGTGTGATCTATCAATCATTTGGATGCATAGATATCTTTGAGCTTGTGTATATATGAATCTTTTGAGTTGTTGATAGTGAATGTTGGCTATGAATATGAGCGTGTCCTGTGAATCTGAGTTTGATATGAATGTTTACCTTTTACATTGTATTTGTGTGTGAACTTGATACTATGCCTCTTTGGGTATAAGCATGAGTCTCTTATAAAAGTAATGCTTGTGTCAATTTATGTTTTCCTTCTAACCACATTATATATATTTATATTATTACTATTATCGTATATTTTATAGAGACTTATATATACATTATAAAAACATCACGTGTTATTAACTTATAAAAGTAAATGTTTAACGGAAAATCCTGGTTGTTTTTGACTCACGGGCAAGGAAAATCCTGGTGATTGCGTACAAAAGCTTGTGAAGATTTTAAGGACCAATTTAATAATAGCAGCTCATTTTTATTTTGAGCAATAACTAGCTAATTTCTTAATTATATATATATAATGTGCCTCTCTGGTTTATTCTTTGATATTAATTGCTCCTTCTAACATAACATTATATATATAATGAGCCCACCTAATCACGTGTATTTCAAGGAAGTGCAAATGGGCTGGGATTTCTTAGAAAATATAAATGGGCCTGATTGATGGAAACTATTTGTTCACCCAGCCAGCAAATGGTGTACATTCTAGAAAACATGGGTTAAATATATGGCACATTTTGTAGGTGACATGTGGGTCAATAGGTCAAAGCCTACATGAGCGTTGTCAACTTAGTCAACAAATGATTGTGTCATCCACAGCCATTGGATTTATATGCAATGGCGGCATGTACCTTCAATCTCTCGTCTTCTTCCTCCAGCGTCGCGGGACCCTTTGGTCCGGCCTCCGGTGACTAAGCGGCTCCTTGTACGCATCGCTGCGCCTACCCACCGCCGGCAGGCTATCCCTCCACCCTCGACACCTCTGTTATTCTCCACAGGACTACAGCCCCATGCATAGAGAACCAGTTATAACCCTTCTCCTCCTCTCAATCTGCGACTCCTGCGCGTTTTCCCATCTCCAAGTCGTTCCCGTCCAAGGCCTCGTAAATGTCCGGCGCCTCGCTGTGTTCGGTCTTGGCGTGGTCAACAAAGCGAGTCATCGGAAGAGGTTGTCGTGGAAGCTGGCTGGGACCCATGAGGTCCATGGTACATGCTGAGAAAGTTCCTCCTTATTAAGCTGAAAAAATGTTTCGTCCACACGACAGCTGGGACCCACCGGCTTTATCTTCGCATGCGAAAAGTGCCTCCTTGTTTCGAAAAAATATTCATCCGTTGACAGTGGGACCCGTCGATTTGGTGGCGACTTGTGGGCCTGCTAAGCGGGCGATGTGCATCGACTTTGTCAACAATCAACAAATGATTCTAGCAGCTGGACCGTTTGATGTTAATCCAACACCGTGCTCCTTCTTCAACCTATGTTCTTGCTCCTGTCTCCGTGCACGCGGCTGTCTTGCCCTTTTTGAACCAGAAGTTTCCACTTCTCTCCATCTGCGACTCCTTTGCCCGTCTTCCCCATCTCCGGGTCGTTCCGGTCTGAGTGCGTTTCGGCAGTGTAGTCAACATGGTCAACACAGAGTCATCGGAAGATGTATGCGTGAAGGTGGCGGTGGGGGCGTACCGCCCATGGGCGCATGCATGCAGCGGCGGCGAGGTCAGCGTGATCAAGGCGACTTCCATCGGAGTATCTTGTACATGGAGAGTCTCGGCTGGGTCCAGCCACAACCCAGTTTTTGTTATTGCCAAGTAAATCGCTTTCTCGAGGCTTGTTGGGCTGCAAATATTTCAAGGCGAGAGAGCTTTCATTGGCTGGCGAAAATAGCCCATCGGTAATGAGAAATGGGTTGTACATTTTAAAACACATCAAACGCAATTAGTTTCAAATATCTTTTTTTCATTTCAAGATTTTAAATTACATTAATTTTTATGCATGGAGAATTTGTTGGATTTTATATTGATATACATTTATTTTTAAAATCAGTTTGAATGTGAGTCGAAATTTGGGATTAAAAACAGTTCGGACCTTTTGAAATATGCAAAATTTATAATTTTTTAACCATAGCCCATATGGGCTGTAATGCTAACAAAAGAATATGGGCTCCAAAAAACCTTAGAATTAGCAAATGGGATATAAATTATTAGAAATAATGGCAGATGGGTTGTATGTTGTTTTCCCAGTTTGAGGCTTTCCTAAAAAAGGTTGGCCTTACAAGCAGTGGCTGTTGGATGGCCATCCACGGCCGTCGTCTTCTTCAATCTCTGCTCTTCCTGCTCGGCCGCTCAAACAAGCGCCCGTGAGGACTGCTGCTCCCTTCTCCCTTGGCCGGCTGTCTTGCCATGAGCCTCACGCCCGTACTCCCATCGCTGGCCTAGCCATCCCTCTACTCACCCACACTGCTGTTATTCTCCGTGACGGTAGACAAATCAGTAAAACCTCGTTCAGTCGTACTCCCTCCGCGTGGGAAACAACTGCTGAGTCTTCCACCTTCGTGTCATTCCCTTCCTAGGCCTGCGTCGTCCACCCACGGTGCTCTCGGCACCTGGTCAACGTGTCAGCGACAGACATGCATCTGAAGTGGACTGTCGTGGAGAGGCCGACCCGCTGGGTCCACGGCACTTACAAAATGCCTCCTTATTACATAAAATAATGATTCCTCCACACGACATCGGGACCCACCTAAAGGGCCTCTGTTTAAAAAACGTTACCGCGTGACAGCTCGGACCCACGGTATATCTTCGCGCAGAAGTGCCTCCTTATTAGGCACAAAAAATGAATACTCATACATTAGTGGGACCTAGTATAGTGGCGAGGCTGACTTGTGGCCTACTAAGTTGTGAGGCGGAGGGCTTTGTCAACATAGTCAATATGCGATTCTAGCTCCGGTGACCGTCGATGTCCATCCAGCGGCCGTAGTGCTTCTTAAACCTCTGGTCTTCTTGCTGACCGCCCAAACCAGCGCCGGTCGTGCCTCGTGCTCCTGCCTCCCATGGCCGGCTGCGTCTGGCGGAGCCTCACCGCCGCTACTACTCCCACCGCTAGCCAGGCCATCCCTCTACTCAACCACACCCTTGTTATTCTCGGCGTGCAGCCTCACACCGCGAGCAGTGAACCCTCATACTCCTCTCGTGTGGGCATCCCTGCCGCGTCTTCCTCGGCTCTGCGTCGTCCCCTTCGAGCCTCGCCGTCGTCCACCGCCCTGGTGCTCTCGGTGCGGCGTGGTCGCGTGGTCAGGCGGCTTCCATCGGACATGGTATGCGTGGAGAGGCGACTGGCTGGTCCTGACGCGGCAAGAAGTGCCTCCTTATCAGCGCAAAATAATTATTCCTCCACCTAACAGCGGGACCCACGGACGGGCCACCATATTCGAAAGCGTTGCCCCCCAATCTTTGGGCCTTGACTACACTTTAGCGCAAGGAAGTGCGTCAGGGCAAAAAAACAAAGCGATTACGCCCCACATGCTGGGACCCACCAGCTACATCTTATACGCAAGGAAGTGCGTCCGGGCAAAAAACAAGCGATTAGCCCCACTGCTGGGACCCACCAGCTACATCTTCGCATGCAAGGAAGTGCACGATGGTCGGGACCCACCGGTGGCGTCGTGGCGTTGTCATTCTGGTGCGAATGTGTTATATATCTTGGTGGATGTAGGGCGTGCGTGTAGTAGTAGGCGTGCCGCGTAGCATGTACTGCGTCATTATGGCGGCGAGGTGCAGAAAGAAAATCTGACCCGCGCGGACATGCGGGCAGGTCTCGAATGCCTACCGTGCATCGTACATGCAGGTGAATAGAGAAACAACATCGTCGTCGTGTTCATGGGAGGCAGCGGAATGCGTCGTGTTCATGGGGAGAGCAGCGGAATGCGTCGTGTTCATCGGGAGAGCAGCAGGCAGCGTGGGAGCCAACGGATGGGTTGGGCGGAATGCGTGGTGCGTGTTCGCCGGGAGGCTTGGGCGAGCAGGCGATGGAAGCGAGGCATGGCGTACCGCTGGGAGAAGCGGCCTTGTGTTCGGGCCACATTGAAGCAGGATCTGTTCGCCGGGAAGTGCAGGCGTACGCAAAGCGGAGAAGCGGACCTCCTAAGGTGAGCAGAGTCTTGTTGATCGGGAGGGTGTGGCGTACCGCAAAATGGAGAAGCGGATCTCCTCGGTCGAAGCAGGGTCTGTTGATCGGGAGGGTGTGGCGTACGCAAAGCGGATAACAGACCTGTGTTGGGCCTTCTGGTCAAAGCGGTCCTGTTCGCCGGGAGGGTGGCGTGCATAGCAGGACTCCACAGGATACTGTTCATCTCCATCGTCGACCTCCTCCAGCCTCCACGGGCTACCGTTGACCTCCTCCAGCCTACGGGCTCCTGTTCATCCAGCCTCCACACGCTACTCCACGCTCTTGTTCAACCACCCTCCACAGGCACCCCTCCACGTCTCTGTTCATCCAGCCCTCCACACCACGGGTCTGTTCAACCACCCCTCACGCCACCCTCCATCGTCTCTGATTCATCCAGCCCTCCACACCCAGAGGTCTGTTCACCGGACAACGCGCCACGCTCCTGTTCATCAAACCCCCCGCAATGCTCACTATTCATCCAATCGATCGGCTTGATTAGCGGCGAAGAATCGCTCCATCGGTTGATTAACAGCGATCAATCGATCGCTTGAGGTTCGATGTCGTAACTGCGGTTCTCCTTCGAGTTCATTAGAGCCCAATACCTCGCTTCGGGTTGATTAGAAATAACGCCTACTTTCCAGCGTCGTCTGAGAAGAACACGCATCGCTCGGCCCCGACCTCCCACGTAACGGCAACTCCCGAAATTTCCTCCCCTCGCTTCTACCATGGTTTTTCCGTCATGGGCGAAAGAATGTCATGCAGCTGCGTCTCCGGCCGCCGGGCGAAAAACCCATTTTCGTCATGATTATTTGTCATAAGTAGGAGCCCACCACATGTATGATGATCATGGGATTTGTCACAATGCTCGTCATAGAAGTGTCATATGTATGACAGAAATTTTTTTTCGGCCCAAAATGTCACGGATGTGTCTTTTTATGAGTGCACTTGATCCCATTTGGTGGGACACACTTTTACGGTCATGCCGGCCTCGGAAGATCAACCGTCGTGGCACCACCTAGGCCAGCGAGAGGTCAACATGCGGTCTAAACCTAAGCGCCACGGGTGGGCCCATCACCCTAGTACACACGCGTTCTTGACGCGGCGGAAGTAGAACTAGCCCCATTAATACAAGAGAGGCTTACTTCAATCCGGCGCGCTCGATCGTGGCGTCACGAATGCGCTGATACCACGACGAGTGCCCATAAGCATTCCCGCGTGGCTGGTTGGTGCGATATAGACCAAATGGCGGACTCGGATCAAATACAAAGATCTCGTTAAGCGTGTTAATGATGTAACCACGGACACCGACCAGGGCCAGGCCCACCTCTCCTTATCACGGTCTCAACCTGCCTTGCGCTCCATACAAAGATCCACTACGGGTACTCCTCGAGCCGACCGACTTTAGTCACCACGATATCATGTAATAGTATCTATGTATACGTATCACCTCCGGTGATCACGACCCGATAGTATAGCACATCGAGACGGACAAGAATGTAGGGCCTGATGGAATACTAGCATCCTATACTAAGCATGTAGGATTGCGGGTAAAGGTAGCAGTAGTAGAGGGGCTATGCATCGGGATAGGAATAGCGGAAAGAAGTAACATGCTACACTACTCTAATGCAAGCGTAGAAGTAGAATAAGCGATATCAGGTGATCAAGGGGGCTTGCACGATCGCTCTGGCAAGAAGGAGGGTCGTCAACAAGTAGTCGTCTTGGAGTAGCGGCGTCGGTCTCCGTGTCTAGCGAGAGAGAGGGAAGAAACAATAAATACAATGCAGAAAAATGCATGACGATGCATGACATGACAAAGCGATGCTAGGTGTGCCCTAACGTGGTGGGAGATTGTACCCGATGAAGGGGGACATCGGAAAAATTCCGGTGTTTGGCGTTTTAGACGAGATGAACCGGAGTGGGAAAGTTGCGAGTTCAATAGGTTAGGGATGTGTGGCAGATGAGCAGGCTGCATATCGGATTCGTCTCGTCGTTACGAGCAACTTTCATGTAGAAAGTATTTTCATCAGAATTCTGAAATAAAAGATATGATTTTCAAAAAATTTATTAATTTCTAGAATTTAATTAATTATTTAAATTAATGGAAATTGGATTTATAGCGTCACCATGATGTCATGCTCATGTCAGACAATCACGGCGTTGTGGACAACTGACGATGGGTCCCTTTGTCATAGACACATCACCTAACTAAAAGATTAGTTAGGTTAATTGAATATTTAGGTTAATCAAGTTTAATTAGTTCAACTAAGCAGGATTAATTAAGTTAATTATTTAGTTAATTTATTAATTAATTTTATTATTAATTATTTATTTGTTATATATTATTATTAATTCTTCTTTTTTATAAACTATTACGTAGGCGGGGCCCATATGTCATAAACCAGGGAGCATAGCAGCGCCAGTTAGGAGGCGGCAGCTTCAGGCGGGCACCAGTGCCCGGCAGGCAGATCCGAACGCATAGCGGCAACCGCCCGACACGCGAGTGAGGCCACGCATGATCGGCGAGAGCAAGGACGAGGAGCAGCCAGGCGCGGGTTAGCCCGGACATGGCGTCGCGCTAAAGTGCGAGGCGAAGCGGCGAGAGAGGCGCCCGACACGGTCTTGAGGTTGCGAGCGCCAGCGAGTCATGAAGGAAGCGAGGCCGCTGCTGGCGGCGAGGAGGCGCGGGCGCCGTGGCCATAAGCGCGAGCCGAGAGTCTCGGCCGAGCCGCGCACGCTGATCGAGCCGTGTCCGAATGGCAGTCGAGAGAGAGGCGGGGGTGGTGTGGCTGCCATGGCGAGAGCGGTGCTCGTGGTTACGTCGCAAGGGGCCAGCCGGGCAGTGCAGCCCAGTGGCGTGAGCCGTGTCTCGGAGAGAGCAGGGGAGGCCGAGTGTGCTGCGTGGCGGGGCCCTTAGCGCGGCGTGTCTTGTTGACGCAGCGTCTGACCGAGGGAGGAGAGAGGAGGTAGGGGCCTCACCATGGTCGTGGAGTCTAGGCGGTGGGCGTGAGGAGGAGGGCGGTGGGCGGTAGAGGGGAAGCGGCGGCGAGGAGGAGGAGGCTCCGGGGGGAGCTCGGCGCCGTCGTCGGCGTCGGCGATGCGAGCGAGATCGGGAATCCTCGATCCAGATCAATCAAGAAGTGGGGGGCGAGTGGGGCGGCGTGGGGGAAGCGGCTAGGGTTTGGGGGGTTATGGGAGTCTTGGGGTGGCGTGGGCTGTGCCAGTTGGGCTAGTGGCCTATTGGGCGAGCCGGGGGGTTGATTCCTTTCTCTTTTTTGTGTTTTGTTTTCTTTGCAAGTTTCTTTTCTTTTATTTAATTTCCTTTTCTGTTTTATTTCACTTAAATGTATTTAGGCAATTTCTAAAAGGTGTTTGCTGCACTATAATTACCTATGCCAATTTGTCCTTTGCCGAACATTTTGTTTCCATGTTTGAAGACATTTGTTTGGTTATCATATTTTAATGGATTTTTGAATCGGTTTGAACTAACGAAAGATTAGCAAAAGTAATCAGAGATGACATGGCATCATTAGCATAGGTTCCTGTAGCATAATTATCCGAGGCGTCACAATTCTCCTCCACTACAGAAATCTCGTCGAGATTTAAGAGAAATGAGGGGAAGGATTTTATTCTGAAATTCTGGGATCTTCTCGGCCTTGGTTGCTCTTCTCGAAAGTCGATCCCATACATTGGCGTCTTCATTACTCTGCTTCAGTCATCATGGTGAAGTCGTCCTTTTCTTACGGAACTCCAAGGTACTTACGAATAGGTAAGAAGGAAAACTCTATATGGATGGACTCTAACAAGATCAGGCATCACCACGGTTAACTCAGGGAAGAAGCACCTCGATTTGAAACTTAAGAAGATATCGAGAGCAAAGTAAGAAGGTACCATGAGAAGTTTCAAGCGGATAGGCAATCGACCCGGTGCACGAAGCGGGCGTGAAAGGGGTTGAGCAAGCTGGAATATGTATTGTATACGATGCCAGAATTGATCACTAGGAAGGTGGCTCATAAATTATATCTGAAAGCAGGCGGAAGGATAACATCGAAGCGAGGATGCTCGGGAGAGTCGGGTTTCGATCTTGTGGAACTGTGGGTTATGGGCCCACCATGTGGTTAAAAAGTAGGAAAAGCGTTGATATCTTGCCGCGTCGTGATAGCAAGACATGTCGGTAGCCTATAAGTTATGTTGGCAGCAATGTCGATACCAAAGGCGAGGGCGAAGAGAACCATTTTCTGCTCATTGAGCAGGCGGACCATTAGGCAAAGTTCTCTTCCATCGGTGGCTACGAAATGTCATCAATTATAGTAATAGGGTCTTCTTGGCAGAGTTGTACCACGAGGTGCTTACCTAAGAAGAATTACCACTACTCAATTAAGTAGATCATAAGAAAGTTTGAACAAAACACGAGAGGAAAATGTGTTTAAACACATATATCGGTATATCCTTCACAAGGGCAAGCAGAGCATGATATCCGTGACAGGATATAATGTAGAAAACCCTTTAGGTACACTAGTAGAAAAGGGGCCTATTGACCCGGTTGGTGAGGAGCCTTTAGTCGGTTCATGAACCGGGACTAAAGTCGATCTATACCCTGGCCCTTTAGTCGGTTCTATCGAGCCGGGACTGATCAAACCTCACGTACTTTGTCCGTGAGCCGGCGGGAGGGCCTTTGGTCGTTGGTTGCAAACCGGGACCAATAAACATCCACGTCGACATTTCTATAGCTCTGGTTTTGTTTTTTTGAAAAGGGGTTGGGGGTTTGGGGGTTAATTTAGGTGTTTCATATATTGTGCTATAGCTAGCTAATTAATAGAAAAGTGTCCTCTCTTTTGTCGTGGCAGTCGGCCTTCGTTACTATACATACATATAGAGAGGACTAGCTAGACACGCTAGCTAGCTAGTAATTAAGCAACAGAAGATCGTCATGAACATATATGCATACGGAGAAGTGATATCGACCACCTCTCCTTCTCAGGAGATTGGTGAACAACAAGTTCTCATATATCTATCCGACACTACCGGCTACATATATACAATAATTATCTTTTACAATACGGACGCGTGGTCCACATAGTATTCTCCGTCTTCAGCGATCACGTGGTCAAGAAAGAATGCCTAATTCCTCTTGAATTGCTGCATGCGATCTGGTGCTAGGAGTTCATCCGCTTCGAAACATCTAATTTTAAGAAAGGGGTCAATACTATATATATATATATATATATATATATATATATATATATATATATATATATATATATAAACTCAACACAAATGATGGTAATAAAATAAAATTGTGAATATTTTTATTTCGCACTTCATATTGTTTGTCGGAGTAGCCCCTCTCACAGAGTAGTGTGGCGGATGGACTCATAGCGTAGTATCCAGAAATCATTCCTTGTTCCTGCCACAACCACTTTACAAGAAATAGAGGTCAATCAAACTGATAATTAGCAAGCATGCTAAATGGTATTGATGAAACTAGCGCTTGAATCACTAGGAGATCTGCGTGGAATATGCTACTATATAGTACTTACTTTGGTGTCTAAATTGCAGCTTCTTGGTAGTCCGGAGCTTTTTGGTGAATTTTCCCAAGCCCTGCCATACAAAAACAATTACTTGATATCAGAAATGAACAAAGTTGCTGATATGGTGGATAATGATCGATTTAACTTACTTCTCGAGCATTTCAGTCATGTCGCATACTCCTTGGGATCTTTTAGTCTCGAGTCTAAGACAGTTACTACTCCTGATCAAGCTTAATCTCTAGGAGAATATAGTGGTACCTGCTTCGCATGCATAACTCATCAATATTACATTACTATAACCTGGACTAATAAGGAAACCGAATATGCCACAAGGCAGTAACACTCCACGTGAGTTGTAAGGAAAAGTATTATATTTTTGTGTTCATTTATTTCCAGCGATCGTAGCAAGTTGGCCTCGGTTTCGTCGACACGATATTTAACCTCATTTGCATCTATGAGATATGTGTTAATGAACCCAATATCACCCACTTGTCTTTTCTTCATTTGCGATCTTCAATCTGCATAATATAGTGAGGATATTTATAAATACATGCAATGAAAGAGCTGAGTTATATAGAGATACTTAATGACGAAGTAGTACTACTTACAGACGATGCAGTGACCGTTGCTTTTTGAGGCCAATTGATTGAAAAACTGATAGAACTCCTCAAATGGAATGAGCAGCAGTTCAATTCCAAGGAGGTCATGCTCCTTTTAACTCTCACATACAAAGTACTCCTCCCTCGAGACTCTTTGCAGGTTTTCATGTACCAATCATGCAATCTTAGCATCATCGTTGATAGAGCTTTCATCTTTGATGAGAGGCTTCCCGTATCGTATCTTTGTATCTGCACCTCAAGAAATCATAATGTACATCGTCGGGCAGGTAATCTGCAGGATTGCCATAACGGGCACCATCCTCGGATCGGCGATGTAGCTGCGAGCACCTTGGCGGGGGCACGATTGCTTAGCTTGTTGGCGAGCTGGGAAATTTGTTTCCCAGCTCGTCGTTCTTCATCCTTTGATCCTTGCGTACTTCGATCTCTCCGCTTGCAAATGCCTTTCAATAATCGCTCATAGTTGCCTTTGGCGGAGACTTGGGTGGTTTTGTCGGGGCAGCAATCTTGCTTCGCTTTGGCGGATCTACCTTCTCCTCGGGGAGGTGGATGTATCTTTGCTTTCAACCCTTGAAACCAGTCATCCACTTGATCTGCGATCTTGCGTTTTCCTCCTAGCTCCTCTCGTCGTAACTTCTCTAGAGTCTTGAAGAAGGACCGAATCTATCTCCTCCGCCTTTGGCTGTCTTGCTAAGGCCGGAAGCGAGCGGAGTGGATGTCTTCTTTCCTTGCTTACGGCGGAGAGAAGGACTACGCAGCGCGGAGCAGCGAGGGCGGGTCTCTTCCGCCCTTGCTTGGGCGGAGAAGGAGGAGGCTGGCTACTCGGCGCGCGGTGCAGGCGGAGAAGGAGATGGAGTGCCTGCGCGAGAAGAAGGCCGGCGAGTGCCTGATCGTCACTTTCGGCGGAGGAGGCGGTGGAGGCGGAGTGCCCTGACTCGCCCGGAGGAGGAGGAGGCGAGGCGTCGTTCGGAAGGTTGATGAGATCCTTCCGCCATAAGCATGGAGTCTTGAGCAGAACCCGGTGATACTCCCTTCACGGTAGGGTGGTCAAGCGGAGGTCCTCAAATCCCTCCGTTATTTCCGACCATCACCTTAGCATATCCTACGGAATCGGCGGCGGTGAAAAGTTGAGTCGGGTTTAGTAGGATAAGCAGAGCCAACACCGCCTTACCTTCAAATTGCTCCATTCGCCATAAGGTGGCAATGTTCACTCGATAGCATCCACGGGATAGCTGGGAGGCCGTCAAGGCATGTTGCTCGGTT
>JAHIAM010008856.1:0-22908 GCA_021605205.1 Aegilops longissima
GCCTTAGCAATCGCTAAACCAATCTCCTTAGAGTTCTTGGCGATCTGGAAGCAGCGATCAGCCTAACCACGAAGGTCTATTCACTGCAAGCAATCGAAGAGCGAGCAAGAATATGATAAAGCAATCTGAATATTGCGAATATATATGAAGTATTGATAATGGTGGGGATCCGTGGCGGTCTTGGTGCAGTCGTTGGACACAAGCGAAGTACGAAGTTGCAATGGCTAACTTTTAACTAAACAAATCCCAAGGAAAAAGCTACTAGATGGATCTACTTATATAGGAGCAAGGGATGGCGGCCAAGGAGGTGGGAGGGCGTCCCAAGGCAGCCTAACACTAACCTAGGTCGTACAAGGCCAATGGGCCCAAGTGGAGGTGGCGTAACACCTTTGGACTTGTAGTTTGACTCGGATTCTGCTGCGACATCAGATTGTTTCGTCCATAACTCAACGCTCGGACGACTTTTAAGGTGATTCAATTGGGTTGGAAAATGCGAAATCTATTTTCCAACAAAAAAGAATCAACCAATTTGAAGTCCGTATGAAAAAGTTATTGACGTTTTGAGTTAGGTATATGCATGCGTCCGAATCTGAGTCAGAACATGAGAGACTTGGACTCTATCTTCTCTTGGGCCAAAAGTGACGTGAGAGAACTTTTTGAACAGCGAGTAGACATCTCTTTCTCCTTATCTTCATATGTGGATTGTTCAAATGTCCCATACACTGCAATTAGACATGGCACAAAAGTTTGTGAAGTATTTTTGTCTGGATGACATAAATAAATTATTGCATAGTTTGCATTAGAAATCACCTCACAAATATACATGTATGCAATATTTTGAGTCGTATCCAAAGTAATCATGTCCTCATCACCGGGCGTGCGGAGGTTCGGGCTAACGGAGAGTTGTTACGCCCATCTTTGGTCGATGTAAATCCGGTGGCAGAAGCTCGGGTAGGCCCGGAGGCGTTAAAGGGCGGAAGTTCAGGCTGTGGCCGGAGGTTCGGGTGACGAAGAGGATTAGCGCATGTCGTTTCTTCTTGACTCTGGCTCCTTAACTTGAGCGTTGTACTGATCACGCTTAGCGCCTCGGACTTAGGTAGTAGCCATGTCTCCTTTGGAAGAAGAATTCAAATAGGGGCGATGTCACCTCGGATTGAATAACCGAGCTCTTGTTCTTGTCATGGGTCCACTTGGAGCTTGGATAGTCGATGGAAGGTCCATGGGGATGACGAAGGATGCTCGCATCATCTCCCCCGTGAAAGATCCGACCTCGGATCGAAATCCTCGTCACCATGGTACAGTAGCGAGGTCCTTGGCGTTGAAGATGTCGCTCACATTGTACTTGTCTCGTGGTAGGTCGATCTTGTAGGCGTTGTCGTTGTAGCGTGCTAGCACCTTGAAAAGGTCCATCGGCTCGAGGTAGAAGCTTGGACTTGCGTTCGTTGGGGGAAGCGGTCCTTGAAGGTGTAGCCATACTAGATCACCGATGTTGAAGACCATGGGTTGCTTGTTGGCGTTGAGCTTGGTAAGCTAGCCGTTGTACTTGGCGCTCGATGGTGTGTCTTGTATCCTCATGCATCTTCTTGATGTAGCTTGCCGTGCACTTTCGCATCCATGTTGGTGCGCTCTTGTAGAAGGGAAGAGGTAGAATGTCAATGGTGACAGCGGGTTGAAGCCGTGAAGCGACCTCGAAGGGGGACTTCACCCGGTAGTCGAGTGTCTTGCACAATTGTAGGCATACTCGGCAATGGGTAGACATGCCTCCACTCCTTGATGTTCTTCTTGACCAACATCACGAGTAGAGTGGAAGAGTCGGTTTGTCACCTCCGTTTGGCCGTCGGTTTGAGGATGGTATGCGGATGAGAACAAAAGCTTGATTAGAGCTTGGCGCATAGGGTCTTCAAAAGTAACTCAAGAACTTGGCGTCCACGATCGGAGGCGATTGTCTTTGGTACTCCATGTAGTGCATAAGATTTCCCTACAAAGAGATATGAGGACATCAATACCATTGTTACCCCACAGCCCCTCTTGCTACATATCTTGGACCAATTACTAGAGCTCGCATGCGCCAATTAAATTATCGGTACTTTCGTTTCTTGGTAATGATTCTAATGTTCATGAGAATATGATGCTGCCTAAATTGGATACATTTGTTTTGCTTACAAATGAAGGCCCTAGCTTGGAGAAGGATGGACATTGGAGCAAGAACAAGCATGGAGATAATGCCATGCGCAAGGGAACAAACGGAGTTACAAGTGATGATTTCAGGACTTTGAAGCCACCATAATGGGTGCATGAAGCCTTGGACGAAATATACAAGATGCTACTTCATAAATGTCGTCCGAGGCTATTCTAGGTCTAGGTTCGTCACCTTATTAGTGGGCCAGGCCCATGTAATTTCGAAATACTTAAGTATAGGCTGTTTTTAGAGTCCGTATGTGTGGGGAAACAAGAGTTAGGGTTGATTTGGACCCCTCCACCAAGGGCCACGAAATTCCCCCTCTTCCTCCATATATACAGCCCTTAGGGCACCGTTTAGACCTTGGGTTTTGTTTAGATTAAAAGTTAGCCATAGCTGCAACCCGGCGTGCCGTTTGTGTTCAACGACCGGACAAAGCGTCACAGAACCCCACCTTGATCAATAAAGCTTTCATCTTATATTCGCAATATCCAGATTGCAATCTCAGTTTCTTGCTTGTTCTTCGTTTGCTCGCGAGAAGCAGGCCCTCGTGGTCGAGTTGATCGTGCTCGGCGTGGTCAATAACCCTCGGAAGTTGGTTTAGCGATTGCTAAAGCGCGGCGTCTCGCGCGTTCGTAGTCGGATCGTCAAAGTCGACTCCACGAAGCGATAGCCACCATCTCATCGAAACATCGGGACACCTTTGCCTCTATCAAGTGGTATCAGATTTTCAGGTTGCTCGGTGAGATTTTACAGTTTTTCGTAGATTAGATCGAGTCATTCTTCATACCTAAAGTCCACGAAAAAGCCACAAAAAAAATTAGGGTTAGTTCATCATATCCGAACCAATCGAGCCTTTGCATAATCTTTTTAGGGTTTTGCTTTGTTGAATTTGCGGTTGCATCGTCGTGTCAAGTTCTTTGGTCTTAGAGTCTAGTCTTTTAGAGTTTGAGTTACGGTCATAAGTTGTCACGCCGCCGCACCATCATCATCGCCTTGCCATCTACCACCATTGCTTATCCATACCGCTCTGAATCCGTATCCATATACCACCACCAATCCGTATCCATATACCACCATACCGCTACCATATATACCACCGCTGCCATATACCACCACCATATATCCACCACCAATCCGAGTTCTTCTCATATTAGGTTTGTTTTGAGATCCATCTAGTTTCGATTCGTGTTTCCTTGCGGAGTAGGTTTGGAAAAAAAAAAAAAAAGTCTGAAACCACCCTCGTTTAGGCCCAAAATTTTCAAAAGCGCACTTGTCAAAAAATTTTACGGCTATCCTATTTTAGGTGTTTCTAAGTGGATTGAGGCGATCGCCGTTATAGAAAGTTTTTTGACCCGTTTCAGTTTTTGGGTCAAGGCGGTCGAAAAAAAAAATTTTTTGGTCGAAAAAATTTCGTGCCCATCTGTCGGTTTGACCAGGAAGAGTTTTGAGACACTTCGCCATTATAGTGATTTTTCGCAAAAAAAAAAAAAAAAAAAAAGCGCAAAAAAAAAAAAAAAAAAAAAAAAAAAAAAGCGAAAAAAAAAAATTCAGTGTGCTTTTCCGTTGTTTCCGTGCAGCGCCGTGATTTTGTTAGTGTTCTAGGCTCGCGTCTCTATGCGGTCTAGCCTAGGACCGACCCTGATCTGCGTCGTTGGCGTTTATTCAACTTTGCATCTCTGAATTGATTATTGCTGACCCTTTTGCTACCATATTATAAGCCTTCCAGCTCCACATACATCTACATCGTGCGTTTGACTCTCCACAGTAATCGCTCTATCAAGCTTTGAGAGTTTGACTACATCGGTTGCGATCACCGCTTTCTTCTTTGGTAGGCTGGTAAGAATTTGAGATTTGCTTGTGGTTGTGTTTATCCACCACCACCACCACCACTTCCTAGTAGTCTGTCGAATCATATTCTTGTGTGTTTCTATTCTGCTAACCATGGCAGGATCACAAGCCAGCGAGGTATTGGGAGAACATGACAAACAAAGCGCTACATGATAAGTTTCAACAAATGATGAGTGGGCAGGTGGACGATGTGCTAAATAGATTTGAAGAGGCCATGGAGAAGATAGATGGCATTGAGAAGGCGTTGAAACAAAGCTCGATAACAAGTTTAATGAATTGCTCATGCGTCTACCACCACCACCACCGGCTGCACCTAACGCACCTCTACTACAACAACACGGACTACCTCCACATGTGAAACAGCCCTCCATGAGCTTCCGTGTCCCTCTTGACTGGCCAAGCTCTTTGGTCTTCTTTGTTGATATACATGGCTCCTGCTGCTGCGGTGGGGAGGATGATTATGTGAGCTTACGAGGATGAGGTTGATCAACATCGAACTCGTGCAACCACCGGCACCACAACCACCGGTCGTCCACATGCAAATAATGGCAATGTTGGGCTCCCCTTGAGTGCGAGATCATGACCATCTCCTAAACTGAAATTGAATATTCCACCATTTGAGGTAGATATGTTCTGATATATATCTTACTTGGGAATTAGAAACTGAACAACGATTTACATGTTTACAATATCACGAGGAGAGGCGTGTTCTGCTGCTGTTTGTGCTTTCACTAGCTTTGCATGTGTTTGGTGGTGCGAACATTGTAGATTATATCTGTTCCAGCTACTTGGGCTGCTTTGAAAACTGCTATGCGTACTCGTTGGGTTCCACCATATTATCAGCGTGAATTACTTCAAAAATTGCAGCGCTTAAGACAAGGAAAAATTCGGTGAAGAATATTATCGGGAATTACAAACTGGCTTGATTAGATGTGGTATTGTTGAGGAGAATGAAGCTATGCTTGCACGTTTTACGGGTGGATTAAATAGAGATTCAGACCATTCTAGACTACAAGGATTATAATAATATCCTCGATTATTCCATCTTGCTTGTAAAGCTGAGCGTGAAGTCTTGAGGATCGGCAGGCCTTGGCGGCGGACTAACTTTTTCTGCAGGTCGACCTTCATCATGGACACCACGTGCATCATCTACTTCCACGTTCTACTACACGGCACCTCCGTGGCTGCCACCTCAACCGTGATACAAGAAAGCGAGGCACAACCACCACTATCGCCAAGAGTACACTGCTTTGGGCCTACAGAGCTCTTCTTCTTCCATGGCGTCAGCAGGGCACACAAGTGATATTATTTGTCGTCGTTGTAAGGAAGAGGACATTTCTTGAGAGAATGCCAATCTCAGCGTGTGATGATTGCTCTTGAGGATGGTGGGTATGAGTCGCTAGTGACTATGATGAAGAGACTTTGGCTCTTATTACACATGAAGAACACGGTGGAGATGATTACGATCTTGAGGCGCAATACATGGCTCTTGAAGATCTTGGCAGGTATGAATGTTTAGTTGCTCAACGTGTTTTGAGTGTGCAGGTTACACAAGCTGAGCAAAATCAGAGGCATAACTTGTTCCATACAAAGGGAGTTGTGAAGGAGCGTTCTATTAGCGTCATCATAGATGGAGGAGCTGCAACAACAGCTAGCATGGATATGGTGGAAGCTTTCTCTCACCACAAGACCACATCCACATCCTTACTACATCCAATGGTTCAACAACAGCGGCAAGGTTAAGGTAACACGTCTTTGTTAGTGTGCATTTTAGTATCTCTACATATCTGATTATGTTGATTGTGATGTGGTACCTATGCAAGCATGTTCCTTATTACTTGGTAGACCATGGCAATTTGATAAAAATTCTGTACACCATGGTAGAAACAATCAGTATACTCTTGTTCACAAGGATAAAAATATTACTTTGCTTCCTATGACTCCTGATTCCATTTTGAAAGATGATATTAATAGAGCTAATAAAGCAAAACAGGAGAAAAATAAGAGTGAAAATCAGATTGTGGCAAAAGAATTTGAGCAACAAATGAAGCCTAATAATAAACCATCTAATGTTGCTTCGAAATTAAACTGAAAAGTGCATGTTTATTTGCCACCAAATCTGATATTGATGAGCTAGATTCTAGCAAATCTGTTTGCTATGCTTTTGTGTGCAAAGAGGCATTATTTTCATTCGAGGGCGTGCCTTCCTCTTTGCCCCTACTTTGTCACTAACATTTTGCGGGGAGTTATTTGGCGTCTTCCCACAAGGCGTGCCACAGGATTACCACCTATTAGAGGATTGAGCATCAAATTGACTTAATTCGGTGCATCGCTACCAACCGCGCACCATACCGTACCAATCCGGAGGAGGCGAAGGAGATTATCGTCAAATCGAGGAGCTGCTCGACAAAGGTTATATCTGCGAATCTCTTAGTCCTTGTCTGTTCCTATTATACTAGTGCCTAAAAAGGATGGTGCGTCGGCGTATGTGTGTTGATTGTAGAGGCATTAATAATATTACTATTAGTTATCGTCATCCTATTCCTAGGCTAGATGATATGCTTGATGAATTAGTGGCTCTACAATATTCTCCAAAGTTGATTTGCGTAGTGGATACCATCAAATTCGTATGAAATTGGGAGATGAATGGAAAACAGCATTTAAAACTAAGTTTGGATTATATGAGTGGTTAGTCATGCCTTTTGGGTTAACTAATGCACCTAGTACTTTCATGAGATTAATGAGCGAAGTTTCGTGCTTTCATTGGACGATTTGTGGTAGTTTACTTTGATGATATACTGATTTATAGCAAATCTTTGGAAGAACATTTGGAACATTTCGTGCTGTTTTAATGCTCTCGTGATGCGTTTGTTTGGTAACCTTGGGAAGTGCACCTTTTGCACCGACCGAGTATCTTTTCTTGGCTATGTTGTTACTCCACGAGGAATTGAAGTTGATAAAGCCAAGATTGAAGCTATTGAGAGTTGGCGCAGCCCAAAGCAGTCACACAAGTGAGGAGTTTTCTTGGACTCGCTGGTTTCTATAGGCGTTTTGTGAGAGACTTTAGCACCATTGCTGCACCTCTCAATGAGCTTACAAAGAAGGATGTGCCTTTTGTTTGGGGTACCATACGGGAAGAAGCCTTCACGGTATTGAAAGATAAGTTGACACATGCTCCTTTACTCCAACTTCGACTTTAATAAGACTTTTGAGCTTGAATGTGATGCTAGTGGAATTGGATTAGGAGGTGTGTTATTACAAGATAGCAAACCTGTTGCATACTTTTACGAAAAATTGAGTGGGCCTAGTCTGAACTATTCTACTTATGACAAAGAATTATATGCTCTTGTTAGGACTTTAGAGACATGGCAACATTATTTATGGCCCAAAGAATTTGTTATACATTCGATCATGAATCTTTGAAACATATTAAAAGTCAAGCTAAACTGAATCGTAGACATGCTAAATGGGTTGAATTCATTGAGACTTTCCCTTATGTCATTAAACACAAGAAGGGTAAAGAAAATGTTATTCTTGATGCTTTGTCTAAATCGATATACTATGCTTTCACAACTTGACTTCAAAATATTTGGTTTGGAGACCATCAAAGATCAATATGTGCATGATGCTGATTTTAAAGATGTAATGCAGAATTGTAAAGAAGGAAGAACATGGAACAAGTTCGTTATTAATGATGGTTTTGTGTTCGTGCTAACAAGCTATGCATTCCTGCTAGCTCTGTTAGTCTTTTGTTGTTGCAGGAGGCGCATGGAGGAGGATTAATGGGACACTTTGGCGTGAAGAAGGCGGAGGATATACTTGCTACACATTTCTTTTGGCCAAAGATGAGGCGGGATGTTGGCGTTTTGTTGCTCGCTGCACTACATGTCAAAAAGCTAAGTCACGACTCAATCCTCATGGTTTATATATGCCTTTGCTGTGCCTAGTGTTCCTTGGGAGGATATATCTATGGACTTTGTTTTAGGTTTACCTCGAACAAAGAAGGGAGGATAACATATTTGTTGTCGTGGATAGATTCTCGAAAATGGCACACTTTATACCATGTCATAAAAGCGATGATCTTTGTTAATGTTGCTGATTTGTTCTTTCATTGAAATTATTAAGCTTGCATGGTGTGCCAAATACTATTGTTTCAGATCGTGATACTAAATTTCTTAGCCACTTTTGGAGATGTTTATGGGCTAAGTTGGGGACTAAACTGCTTTTTAGTACTACTTGTCACCCCAAGCTGATGGACAAACTGAAGTAGTCAATAGAACATTGTCTACTATGCTTAGGGCTGTTTTGAAGAATAATAAGAAAATGTGGGAAGAATGCTTGCCTCATATTGAATTTGCTTATAATCGTTCATTGCATTCTACTACTAAGATGTGCCCTTTTGAAATTGTGTATGGCTTCCTACCTCGTGCACCTATTGATTTGTTGCCTCTTCCATCTTGGAGAAGGTTAATTTTGATGCTAAAGAGCGTGCTGAATTGATTTTAAAAATGCATGAGATAACTAAGGAAAACATTGAGCGTATGAATGCTAAATATAAACTTCTTTGGAGATAAGGGTAGAAAACATGTTGTCTTTGCACTGGAGATCTTGTTTGGTTACATTTGCGTGAGATAGGTTTCCTAATTTGCATAAATCAAAGCTAATACCACGTCTTGATGGTCCATTTAAGGTGTTAGAAAATAAATGATAATGCATATAAACTTGAGCTGCTGCAGATTTTGGGGTTAGTCCACTTTTAACATTGCAGATTTGAAGCCTTATTTGGGTGAGGAATATGAGCTTCCGTCGAGGGCGACTTCATTTCAAGAAGGGAGGATGATGAGGACATCAATACCATTGTTACACCCACAGCCCCTCTTGCTACATATCTTGGACCAATTACTAGAGCTCATGCGCCAATTAAATTATCGGTACTTTCGTTTCTTGGTAATGATTCTAATGTTCATGAGAATATGATGCTGCCTAAATTGGATACATTTGTTTTGCTTACAAATGAAGGCCCTAGCTTGGAGAAGGATGGACATTGGAGCAAGAACAAGCATGGAGATAATGCCATGCGCAAGGGAACAAACGGAGTTACAAGTGATGATTCAGGACTTTGAAGCCACCATAATGGGTGCATGAAGCCTTGGACGAAATATACAAGATGCTACTTCATAAATGTCGTCCGAGGCTATTCTAGGTGCTTCGTCACCTTATTAGTGAGCCAGGCCCATGTAATTTCGAAATACTTAAGTATAGGCTGTTTTTAGAGTCCGTATGTGTGGGGAAACAAGAGTTAGGGTTGATTTGGACCCCTCCACCAAGGGCCACGAAATTCCCCCTCTTCCTCCATATATACAGCCCTTAGGGCACCGTTTAGACCTTAGGTTTTGTTTAGATTAAAAGTTAGCCATAGCTGCAACTTGGCGTGCCGTTTGTGTTCACGACCGGACAAAGCGTCACAGAACCCCACCTTGATCAATAAAGCTTTCATCTTATATTCGCAATATCCAGATTGCAATCTCAGTTTCTTGCTTGTTCTTCGTTTGCTCGCGAGAAGCAGGCCCTCGTGGTCGAGTTGATCGTGCTCGGCGTGGTCAATAACCCTCGGAAGTTGGTTTAGCGATTGCTAAAGCGCGACGTCTCGCGCGTTTCGTAGTCGGATCGTCAAGTCGAGTCGAAGCGATAGCCACCATCTCGAAAAGCGGGACACCTTTGCCTCACTTCATAATATTCGTCCATAGGCTATTCTAGGTCTTTGCGTCACCTTATTATTGGGCCAGGCCCATGTAATTTCGAAATACTTAAGTATAGGCTGTTTTTAGAGTCCGTATGTGTGGGGAAACAAGAGTTAGGGTTGATTTGGACCCCTCCACCAAGGGCCACGAAATTCCCCCCTCTTCCTCCATATATACAGCCCTTAGGGCACCGTTTAGACCTTGGGTTTTGTTTAGATTAAAAGTTCGCCATAGCTGCAACCGCGTGCCGTTTGTGTTCAGCGACCGGACAAAGGCGTCACAGAACCCCACCTTGATCAATAAAGCTTTCATCTTATATTCGCAATATCCAGTTGCAATCTCAGTTTCTTGCTTGTTCTTCGTTTGCTCGCGGAAGCAGACCCTCGTGGTCGGAGTTGATGCGTGCTCGGCGTGGTCAATAACCTCTCGGAGTTGGTTTAGCGATTGCTAAAGTAGCGGCGTCCTCGCTGCGTTAAGTAGTCGGATCGTCAAAGTCGACTTCCTCAAAGCGAAAACCAACATCTCATCGAAAGGCGGGACACCTTTGCCTCTATCAAGTGGTATCAGATTTTCAGGTTGCTCGGTGAGATTTTACAGTTTTTCGTAGTTTAGATCGAGTCATTCTTCATACCTATAGTCCACGAAAAAGCCACAAAAAAAATTAGGGTTAGTTCATCATATCCGAACCAATCGAGCCTTTGCATAATCTTTTTAGGGTTTTGCTTTGTTGAATTTGCGGTTGCATCGTCGTGTCAAGTTCTTTGGTCTTAGAGTCTAGTCTTTTAGAGTTTGAGTTACGGTCATAAGTTGTCACGCCGCCGCCGCATCATCATCGCCTTGCCATCTACCACCATTGCTTACCACCGCTCGAATCCGTATCCATATACCACCACCAATCCGTATCCATATACTATCCATACCATATACCACCACGCTGCCATATACCACCACCATATATCCACCACCAATCCGAGTTCCTTGCATATTAGGTTTGTTTTGAGATCCATCTAGTTTCGATTCGTGTTTCCTTGCGGAGTAGGTTTGGAAAAAAAAAAACCAAAAAATATTTTGCGGAAACCACCCTCCGTTTAGGCCCAAAATTTTCAGCGCACTTGTCAAAAATTTTCGGCTATCCTATTTTAGGTGTTTCTAAGCGTATTGAGGCGATCGCCGTTATAGAAAGTTTTTTGACCCGTTTCAGTTTTGGGTCGGGCAGTCGAAAAAAAAAAAATTTTTTTTTGGTCGAAAAAATTTCGTGCCCATCCTGTCAGTTTGACCTCGGAAGAGTTTTGAGACACTCGCCATTATAGTGATTTTTCGCAAAAAAAAAAAAAAAAAAGCGGAAAAAAAAAAAAGGCAGCGCAAAAAAAAAAAAAAGCGAAAAAAAAATTCCAGAGTGTGCTTTTCCCTTGTTTACGTGCAGCGCCGTGATTTTGTTAGTGTTCTAGGCTCGCGTCTCTATACGGTCTAGCCTAGGACCAACCCTGATACCGTCGTTGGCGTTTATTCAACTTTGCATCTCTGAATTGATTATTGCTAACCTTTTTGCTACCATATTATAAGCCTTCCAGCTCCACATACATCTACATCGTGCGTTTGACTCTCCACAGTAATCGCTCTATCAAGCTTTGAGAGTTTTGACTACATCGGTTGCCGATCACCTTTCTTTTGGTAAGCTGGTAAGAATTTGAGATTTGCTTGTGGTTTGTGTTATCCACCACACCACCACCACCACTTCCTAGTAGTCTGTCGAATCATATTCTTGTGTGTTTCTATTGCTGCTAACCATGGCAGGATCACAAGCCAGCGAGGTATTTGGGAGAACATGACAAACAAAGCGCTACATGATAAGTTTCAACAAATGATGAGTGGGCAGGTGGACGATGTGCTAAATAGATTTGAAGAGGCCATGGAGAAGATAGATGGCATTGAGAAGGCGTTGAAACAAAGCTCGATAACAAGTTTAATGAATTGCTCGTGCGTCTACCACCACCACCACCGGCTGCACCTAACGCACCTCTACTACAACAACAGGACTACCTCCACATGTGAAACAGCCCTCCGCATGAGCTTCCGTGTCCCTCTTGACTGGCCAAGCTGCTTGGTCTTCTTTGTTGATATACATGGCTCCTGCTGCTGCGGTGGGGAGGATGATTATGTGAGAGATTACGAGGATGAGGTTGATCAACATCGAACTACGTGCAACCACCAGCACCACAACCACCAGGTCGTCCACATGCAAATAATGGCAATGTTGGGCTCCCCTTGAGTGCGAGATCATGACCATCTCCTAAACTGAAATTGAATATTCCACCATTTGAGGGTAGATATGTTTCTGATATATATCTTACTTGGGAGTTAGAAACTGAACAACGATTTACATGTTTACAATATCACGAGGAGAGGCGTGTTCCTGCTGCTGTTTGTGCTTTCACTAGCTTTGCATGTGTTTGGTGGTGCGAACATTGTAGATTATATCCTGTTCAGCTACTTGGGCTGCTTTGAAAACTGCTATGCGTACTCGTTGGGTTCCACCATATTATCAGCGTGAATTACTTCAAAAATTGCAGCGCTTAAGACAAGGAAAAATTCGGTGAAGAATATTATCGGGAATTACAAACTGGCTTGATTAGATGTGGTATTGTTGAGGAGAATGAAGCTATGCTTGCACGTTTTACGGGTGGATTAAATAGAGATTCAGACCATTCTAGACTACAAGGATTATAATAATATCACTCGATTATTCCATCTTGCTTGTAAAGCTGAGCGTGAAGTCAGGATCGGCAGGCCTTGGCGCGGACTAACTTTTACTGCAGGTCGACCTTCATCATGGACACCACGTGCATCATCTACTTCCACGTTCTACTACACGGCACCTCCGTGGCTGCCACCTCAACCGTGATACAAGAAAGCAGGCACAACCACCACTATCGCCAAGAGTACACTGCTTTGGGCCTACAGAGCTCTTCTTCTTCCATGGCGTCAGCAGGGCACACAAGTGATATTATTTGTAAATCGTTGTAAGGGAAGAGGACATTTCTTGAGAGAATGCCAATCTCAGCGTGTGATGATTGCTCACGAGGATGGTGGGTATGAGTCGCTAGTGACTATGATGAAGAGACTTTGGCTCTTATTACACATGAAGAACACGGTGGAGATGATTACGATCTTGAGGCGCAATACATGGCTCTTTGAAGATCTTGCGGTATGAATGTTTAGTTGCTCAACGTGTTTTGAGTGTGCAGGTTACACAAGCTGAGCAAAATCAGAGGCATAACTTGTTCCATACAAAGGGAGTTGTGAAGGAGCGTTCTATTAGCGTCATCATAGATGGAGGAGCTGCAACAACTTGGCTAGCATGGATATGGTGGAAGCTTTCTCTCACCACAAGACCACATCCACATCCTTACTACATCCAATGGTTCAACAACAGCGGCAAGGTTAAGGTAACACGTCTTTGTTAGGTGTGCATTTTAGTATCTCTACATATGCTGATTATGTTGATTGTGATGTGGTACCTATGCAAGCATGTTCCTTATTACTTGGTAGACCATGGCAATTTGATAAAATTCTGTACACCATGGTAGAAACAATCAGTATACTCTTGTTCACAAGGATAAAAATATTACTTTGCTTCCTATGACTCTGATTCCATTTTGAAAGATGATATTAATAGAGCTAATAAAGCAAAACAGGAGAAAAATAAGAGTGAAAATCAGATTGTGGCAAAAGAATTTGAGCAACAAATGAAGCCTAATAATAAACCATCTAATGTTGCTTCGAAATTAAACTGAAAAGTGCATGTTTATTTGCCACCAAATCTGATATTGATGAGCTAGATTCTAGCAAATCTGTTTGCTATGCTTTTGTGTGCAAAGAGGCATTATTTTCATTCGAGGGCGTGCCTTCCTCTTTGCCCCCTTTGTCACTAACATTTTGCGGGAGTTATTTGGCGTCTTTCCACAAGGCGTGCCACAGGATTACCACCTATTCGAGGATTGAGCATCAAATTGACTTAATTCCGGTGCATCGCTACCAACCGTGCACCATACCGTACCAATCCGGAGGAGGCGAAGGAGATTATCGTCAAGTCGAGGAGCTGCTCGACAAAGGTTATATCTGCGAATCTCTTAGTCCTTGTGCTGTTCCTATTATACTAGTGCCTAAAAAGGATGGTACGTCGGCGTATGTGTGTTGATTGTAGAGGCATTAATAATATTACTATTTCGTTATCGTCATCCTATTCCTAGGCTAGATGATATGCTTGATGAATTGAGTGGCTCTACAATATTCTCCAAAGTTGATTTGCGTAGTGGATACCATCAAATTCGTATGAAATTGGGAGATGAATGGAAAACAGCATTTAAAACTAAGTTTGGATTATATGAGTGGTTAGTCATGCCTTTTGGGTTAACTAATGCACCTAGTACTTTCATGAGATTAATGAGCGAAGTTTTCGTGCTTTCATTGGACGATTTGTGGTAGTTTACTTTGATGATATACTGATTTATAGCAAATCTTTGGAAGAACATTTGGAACATTTCGTGCTGTTTTTAATGCTCTCGTGATGCGTTTGTTTGGTAACCTTGGGAAGTGCACCTTTTGCACCGACCGAGTATCTTTTCTTGGCTATGTTGTTACTCCACGAGGGAATTGAAGTTGATAAAGCCAAGATTGAAGCTATTGAGAGTTGGCGCAGCCCAAAGCGGTCACACAAGTGAGGAGTTTTCTTGGACTCGCTGGTTTCTATAGGCGTTTTGTGAGAGACTTTAGCACCATTGCTGCACCTCTCAATGAGCTTACAAAGAAGGATGTGCCTTTTGTTTGGGGTACCGCATACGGGAAGAAGCCTTCACGGTATTGAAAGATAAGTTGACACATGCTCCTTTACTCCAACTTCGACTTTAATAAGACTTTTGAGCTTGAATGTGATGCTAGTGGAATTGGATTAGGAGGTGTGTTATTACAAGATGGCAAACCTGTTGCATACTTTTACGAAAAATTGAGTGGGCCTAGTCTGAACTATTCTACTTATGACAAAAGAATTATATGCTCTTGTTAGGACTTTAGAGACATGGCAACATTATTTATGGCCCAAAGAATTTGTTATACATTCGATCATGAATCTTTGAAACATATTAAAAGTCAAGCTAAACTGAATCGTAGACATGCTAAATGGGTTGAATTCATTGAGACTTTCCCTTATGTCATTAAACACAAGAAGGGTAAAGAAAATGTTATTCTTGATGCTTTGTCTCGTCGATATACTATGCTTTCACAACTTGACTTCAAAATATTTGGTTTGGAGACCATCAAAGATCAATATGTGCATGATGCTGATTTTGATGTAATGCAGAATTGTAAAGAAGGAAGAACATGGAACAAGTTAGTTATTAATGATGGTTTTGTGTTAAAAGTGCTAACAAGCTATGGCAAAGGTGTCCGATGTTTCGATGAGATGGTGGCTATCTTTTTTACGTAGGGGAGTCGACCTTGGCGATCCGACTCTGAGACGTCGTCTTGAGGCGTCGCGCCTTAGCAATCGCTAAACCAACTTCGAGGGTTATTGACCACGCGAACACGATCAACGACCACGAGGGCTGTTTCCTGCGAGCAAGCGAAGAACAAGCAAGAAGCTGAGATTGCAATCTGGATATTGCGAATATAAGATGAAAGCTTTATTGATCAAGGTGGGGTTACTGTGGCGCCTTTATGCAGTCGTTGAACACAAGCGAAATGCTGCGAAGTTGCAGCTATGGCGAACTTTTAATCTAAACAAAACCCAAGGTCTAAGCGGTGCCCTAAGGGCTGTATATATGGAGGAAGAGAATTTCGTGGCCCTTGGTGGAGGGTCGAAATCAACCCTAACTCTTGTTCCCCACACATACGGACTCTAAAACAGCCTATACTTAAGTATTTCGAAATTACATGGGCCTGGCCCAATAATAAGGTGTGCCGCAGCACCTAGAATAGCCTATGGACGAATATTATGAAGTGGCATCTTGTATATTTCGTCCAAGGCCTCATGCACTCATTATGGTGGCTTCAAAGTCTGGAATCATCACTTGTAACTCCGTTCTTGTTCCCCTTAGCATGGCATTATCTCCATGCTTGTTCTTGCTCAATGTTCATCCTTCTCCAAGCTAGGGCCTTCATTTGTAAGCAAAACAAATGTATCCAATTTAAGCAGCATCATATTCTCATGAACATTAGAATCATTACCAAAAGCGAAAGTACGATAATTTAATTGGCGTCTTGTGAGCTCTAGTAATTGGTCCGGTATATATAGCAGTAGGGGCTGTGGGTGTAACAATGGTATTGATGTCCTCATCATCCTCCCTTCTTGAAATGAAGTCGTCCTCGTGAGCTCATATTCCTCACCCAAATAAGGCTTCAAATCTGCAATGTTAAAAGTGGGACTAACCCCAAAATCTGCGAGGCAGCTCAAGTTTATATGCATTATCATTTATTTTCTCTAACACCTTAAATGGACCATCAGCACGTGGCATTAGCTTTGATTTGCGCAAATTAGGAAACCTATCCTTACATAAATGTAACCAAACAAGATCTCCGGTGCAAAGACAACATGTTTTCTACCCTTATCTCCAACAAGTTTATATTTAGCATTCATCGCTCAATGTTTTCCTTAGTTATCTCATGCATTTTAAAATCAATTCAACACGTTCTTTAGCATCAAAATTAACCTTCTCCGAAGATGGAAGAGGCAACAAATCAATAGGTGCACGAGGTAGGAAGCCATACACAATTTCAAAGGGCACATCTTAGTAGTAGAATGCAATGAGCGATTATAAGCAAATTCAATATGAGGCAAGCATTCTTCCCACATTTTCTTATTATTCTTCAAAACAGCCCTAAGCATAGTAGACAATGTTCTATTGACTACTTCAGTTTATCCATCGGTTTGGGGGTGACAAGTAGTACTAAAAAGCAGTTTAGTCCCCAACAGCCCATAAACATCTCCAAAAGTGGCTAAGAAATTTAGTATCACGATCTGAAACAATAGTATTTGGCACACCATGCAAGCGAATAATTTCACGAAAGAACAAATCAGCAACATTAATGACATCATCGCTTTTATGACATGGTATAAAGTGTGCCATTTTGAGAATCTATCCACGACAACAAATATGCTATCCCTCCCTTCTTTGTTAGAGGTAAACCTAAAACAAAGTCCATAGATATATCCTCCCAAGGAACACTAAGCACGAGCAAAGGCATATATAAACCATGAGGATTGAGTCGTGACTTAGCTTTTTGACATGTAGTGCAGCGAGCAACAAAGCGCTCAACATCCGTCTCATCTTTGGCCAAAAGAAATGTGTAGCAAGTATATCCTCCGTCTTCTTGGCGCCAAAGTGTCCCATTAATCCTCCTCCATCGCCTCCTGCAACAACAAAAGGCGAACAGAGCTAGCAGGAATGCATAGCTTGTTAGTACGGAACACAAAACCATCATTAATAACGAACTTGTTCCATGTTCTTCCTTCTTTACAATTCTGCATTACATCTTTAAAATCAGCATCATGCACATATTGATCTTTGATGGTCTCCAAACCAAATATTTTGAAGTCAAGTTGTGAAAGCATAGTATAGCGACGAGACAAAGCATCGGCAATAACATTTTCTTTACCCTTCTTGTGTTTAATGACATAAGGAAAGTCTCAATGAATTCAACCCATTTAGCATGTCTACGATTCAGTTTAGCTTGACTTTTAATATGTTTCAAAGATTCATGATCAGAATGTATAACAAATTCTTTGGGCCATAAATAATGTTGCCATGTCTCTAAAGTCGAACAAGAGCATATAATTCTTTGTCATAAGTAGAATAGTTCAGACTAGGCCCTCAATTTTCAGAAAAGTATGCAACAGGTTTGCCATCTTGTAATAACACACCTCTAATCCAATTCCACTAGCATCACATTCAAGCTCAAAAGTCTTATTAAAGTCGGGAAGTTGGAGTAAAGGGCATGTGTCAACTTATCTTTCAATACCGTGAAGGCTTCTTCACATGCGGTACCCCAAACAAAAGGCACATCCTTCTTTGTAAGCTCATTGAGAGGTGCAGCAATGGTGCTAAAGTCTCTCAAAGCGCCTATAGAAACCAGCGAGTCAAGAAAACTCCTCACTTGTGTGACCGTTTTGGGCTGCGGCCAACTCTCAATAGCTTCAATCTTGGCTTTATCAACTTCAATTCCTGTGGAGTAACAACATAGCCAAGAAAAGATACTCGATTCGGTGCAAAGGTGCACTTCCCAAGGTTACCAAACAAGCGTGCATCACGTAGAGCATTAAAAACAACACGTAAATGTTCCAAATGTTCTTCCAAAGATTTGCTATAAATCAGTATATCATCAAAGTAAACTACCACAAATCGTCCAATGAAAGCACGTAAAACTTAGTTCATTAATCTCATGAAAGTACTAGGTGCATTAGTTAACCCAAAAGGCATGACTAACCACTCATATAATCCAAACTTAGTTTTAAATGCTGTTTTCCATTCATCTCCCAATTTCATACGAATTTGATGGTATCCACTCATAAATCAACTTTGGAGAATATTGTAGAGCCACTCAATTCATCAAGCATATCATCTAGCCTAGGAATAGGATGGCGATAACGAATAGTAATATTATTAATGCCTCTACAATCAACACACATCTGTGACGTACCATCCTTTTTAGGCACTAGTATAATAGGAACAGCACAAGGACTAAGAGATTGGCGTATATAACCTTTGTCGAGCAGCTCACTGTGCTTGGCGCATAATCTCCTTCGTCTCCTCTGGATTGATGCGGTATGGTGCTGCGGTTGGGTAGCGATGCTGCGGGAATTAAGTCAATTTGATGCTCAATCCCTCGAATAGGTGGTAATCCGGTGCACGTCTTGTGGGAAGGCGTCGTGAACTCTGCAAAATGTTAGTGACAGCGAGGGGCAAAGAGGAAAACACGTCCTCGAATGAAAATAATGCCTCTTTGCACACAAAAGCATAGCAAACAGATTTGCTAGAATCTAGCTCATCAATATCAGATTTGGTGGCAAATAAACATGCACTTTTCGGTTTAATTTCAGAAGCAACATTAGATGGTTTATTATTAGGCTTCATTTGTTGCTCAAATTCTTTTGCCACAATCTGATTTTCACTCTTATTTTTCTCTGTTTTGCTTTATTAGCTCTATTAATATCATCTTTCAAAATGGAATCAGAGTCATAGGAAGCAAAGTAATATTTTATCCTTGTGAACAAGAGTATCTGATTGTTTCTACCATGGTGTACAAATTTTATCAAATTGCCATGGTCTACCAAGTAATAAGGAACATGCTTGCATAGGTACCACATCACAATCAACATAATCAGCATATGTAGAGATACTAAAATGCACACGAGCGAGTCGTGTTACCTTAACCTTGCGCTGTTGTTGAACCATTGGATGTAGTAAGGATGTGGATGTGGTCTTGTGGTGAGAAAGCTTCTCCACCATATCCATGCTAGCCAAGTTGTTGCAGCTCCCTCCATCTATGATGGCCTTGAATAGAGCGTTCCTTCACAACTCCTTTGTATGGAACAAGTTATGCCTCTGATTTTGCTCGACTTGTGTAACCTGCACACTCAAAACACGTTGAGCAACTAAACATTCATACTGTCGGCATCTTGACAGCCATGTATTGCGTCTCAGGATCAGAATCATCTCCACCGTGTTCTTCATGTGTAATAAGAGCCAAAGTCTCTTCATCATAGTCACTAAGCGGACTCATACCCACCATCCTCGGTAGCAATCATCTGCGCTGAGATTGGCATTCTCTCATAAAATGTCCTCTTCCCTTACAACGACGACAAATAATATCACTTGTGTGCCTGTTGGCGCCATGGAAGAAGAAGAGCTACATGTGTAGGCCCAGCGGTGTACTCTTGGCGAGATAGTGGTGGTTGTGCTGCTTTCTTGTATCACGGTTGGAGGTGGCAGCCGGCGGAGGTGCGGTGTAGTAGAGCGTGTGGAAGTAGATGATGCGTGGTGTCCATGATGAAGGTCGACCTGCGAGAAAAGTTAGTCGCGCCAAGGCACTGTCGATCCTGCACTTCACGTTCACTTTACAAGCAAGATGGAATAATCGGTGATATTATTATAATCCTTGTAGTCTAGAATGGTTTGAATCTCTCTATTTAATCCACCGGAAAGCGTGCAAGCATAGCTTCATTCTCCTCAACAATACCACATCTAATCAAGCCGGTTTGTAATTCTGATAATATTCTTCTACGAATTTTTCCTTGTCTTAAGCGCTGCAATTTTTGAAGTAATTCACGTTGATAATATGGTGGAACCAGCGATACGCATAGCAGTTTTCAAAGCAGCCCAAGTAGCTGGAGCAGGATATAATCTACAATGTTGAGACCACCAAACACATGCAAAGCTAGTGAAAGCACAAACAGCAGCGAGGAACACGTCTCTCCTCGGGATATTGTAAACATGTAAATCGTTGTTCAGTTTCTAACTCCCAAGTAAGATATATATCAGGAACATATCTACCCTCAAATGGTGGAATATTCAATTTCAGTTTAGGGAGATGGTCATGATCTCGTACTGAAGGGAGCGAACATTGCCATTATTTGCATGTGGGCGACACGGTGGTTGTGGTCTTTGGTGGTTTGCGTGGTTCGATGTTGATCAACCTCATCCTCGTAAGCTCTCACATAATCATCCTCCCCCCTTGCAGCGGGGAGCCACGAAGTATCAACAGCGGCACCGGCAGCTTGGCGGTGAAGAGGGACACGGGAAGCTTCGGCGGAGGGCTGTTTCGCGATGTGGAGGTAGTCCGTGTTGTTGTAGTAGAGGTGCGTTAGGTGCAGCCGGTGGTGGTGGTGGTAGGCAGCGAGCAATTCATTAAACTTGTTATCGAGCTTTGTTTGACGCCTTCTCAATGCCATCTATCTTCTCCATGGCCTCTTCAAATCTATTTAGCACATCGTCCACCTGCCACTCATCATTTGTTGAAACTTATCATGTAGCGCTTTGTTTGTCATGTTCTCCCGGTCGGTCTAAATCGACTTGTGATCCTGCCATGGTTAGCAGCAATAGAAACACACAAGAATATGATTGACGGACTACTAGGAAGTGGTGGTGGTGGTGTGGTGGGCGATCACAAATCCGTCAAGCAAATCTCAAATTCTTACGGTTCTTACCCGGCGGCGGTGATCGGCAACCGATGTAGTCAAAACTCTCAAAGCTTGGATAGGCGATTACGGGGAGAGTCAAGCATACGATGTAGATGTATGTGGAGCTGGGAAGGCTTATAATATGGTAGCAAAAAGGTTAGCAATAATCAATTCGAGAGATGCAAAGTTGAATAAGCGCTCAGCAGCAGTCTTGTCTTTGGTCCTAGGCTGAACCGTGCTAGAGGCGAGCCTAGAACACTAACAAAATCACGGCTGCTGCGGAAACAACGGAAAAGCACACTCTGGAAAATTTTTTTCGCTCTTTTTTTTTTTGCGCTTTTTTTTTTTTTTGCTGCTTTTTTTTTTTGCGAAAAATCACTATAATGGCGAGTGTCTCAAAACTCTTCCCGGTCAAAGTGAGCGGGATGGGCACGAAATTTTTTCGACCAAAAAATTTTTTTTTTCATTGCCGGACCCAAAAGCTGAAGCAGGTCAAAAAACTTTCTATAATTGTTGTCTCAATCACTTAGAAACACCTAAAAATAGGATAGCGGAAAATTTTTTTGACAAGTGCGTTTTGGAAAATTTTGGGCCTAAGCAGTGGTTTCGGACTCTTTTTTTTTTTCGAAACCTACTCCGGCAAGGAAACACGAATCGGAAACTAGATGGATCTCGAAAACAAACCTAATATGCAAGGAACTTCGGATTGGTGGTGGATATATGGTGGTGGTATATGGCAGCGGTGGTGGTATATGGTAGCGGTGGTGGTATATGGAGCGGTGGTGGTGGTATATGGATACGGATTGGTGGTGGTATATGGCGGATAAGCAATGGTGGTAGATGGCAAGGCGATGATGATGGTGCGGTGGCGGCGTGACAACTTATGACCGAACTTCGAAACTCTAAAGACTAGACTCTAAGACCAGCAACTTGACACGGCGATGCAACATAAATTCAACAAAGCAAAACCCTAAAAAGATTATGCAAAGGCTCAGATTGGTTCGGATATGATGAACTAACCCTAATTTTTTTGTGGCTTTTTACGTGGACTTTAGGTATGAAGAACAGACTCGATCTAATCTCTGAAAACTGTAAAATCTCACGAGCAACCTGAAAATCTGATACCACTTGATAGAGGCAAAGGTGTCCGATCTTTCGATGAGATGGTGGTTTTCGCTTTGGAGGAAGTCGACTTTGGCGATCCGACTACGAGCGTGCGAGGCGTCGCGCCTTATGTCGCTAAACCAACTCCGAGAGGTTATTGACCACGCGAACACGATCAACGACCACGAGGGCTGTTTCCTGCGAGCAAGCGAAGAACAAGCAAGCTGAGATTGCAATCTGGATATTGCGAATATAAGATGAAAGCTTTATTGATCAAGGTGGGGTTACTGTGGCGCCTTTATGCAGTCGTTGAACACAAGCGAAATGCTGCGAAGTTGCAGCTATGGCGAACTTTTAATCTAAACAAAACCCAAGGTCTAAGCGGTGCCCTAAGGGCTGTATATATGGAGGAAGAGAATTTCGTGGCCCTTGGTGGAGGGTCGAAATCAACCCTAACTCTTGTTTCCCCACACATCGGACTCTAAAACAGCCTATACTTAAGTATTTCGAAATTACATGGGCCTGGCCCAATAATAAGGTGATGAGCACCTAGAATAGCCTATGGACGAATATTATGAAGTGGCATCTTGTATATTTCGTCCAAGGCCTCATGCACTCATTAGGGTGGCTTCAAAGTCTGGAATCATCACTTGTAACTCCGTTCTTGTTCCCCTTGCATGCCATTATCTCCATGCTTGTTCTTGCTCAATGTTCATCCTTCTCCAAGCTAGGGCCTTCATTTGTAAGCAAAACAAATGTATCCAATTTAAGCAGCATCATATTCTCATGAACATTAGAATCATTACCAAAAAGCGAAAGTACGATAATTTAATTGGCGTCTTGTGAGCTCTAGTAATTGGTCC
>JAHIAM010008857.1:0-11902 GCA_021605205.1 Aegilops longissima
TTGCTCAAGCGGGGTAGCCTTTGCCGTTGTCGGTAGCCGAAGTGTGTGGTGGGCCGTGGTCGAGGTAGTTTTGCGAAGAATGTCGGTCGATGTCGATGGGGTGGCGGTGTCGAAAGTAAATGGGGCGCGGCAAGGAGGCTCCGTGTTAGTCATGGGCCGTGGTGTCAGTAGTGCTGCGCCAGAGAAGGGGTGTTGGGTGGCCGGGTTAAGCCGGGGACACGTCGTGAGAAACATCGGTGTTGCCGCACCGGGCATCGTGACGACGAAGATGAAGTTGATGAGCGCCCCAGGCTTGCGGGCCGGGGACCGTCGTGGACAAAGGCATGGGCGGTGTTGCCCCGCATCGTGGTGGGACCTTGTCGCCAAGTCGAAGAAGTCGGAGAGCCACCTGAAGGACTCGGCGCGGTTGGAAAATGCCCTAGAGGCAATAATAAAGTTATTATTTATTTCCTTATATCATGATAAATGTTTATTATTCATGCTAGAATTGTATTAACCGGAAACATAATACATTGTGAATACATAGACAAAAGCAGTGTCACTAGTATGCCTCTACTTGACTAGCTCGTTAATCGAAGATGGTTATGTTTCTAACCATAGACATGAGTTGTCATCGATTAACGGGATCACATCATTAGGAGAATGATGTGATTGACATACCCATTCCGTTAGCCTAGCATTGATCGTTTAGTATATTGCTATTGCTTTCTTCATGACTTATACATGTTCCTGTAACTATGAATTATGCAACTCCGTTTACGGAGGAACACTTTGGGTGCTACCAAAGCGTCGCTGGCTGGGTGATTATAAAAGTACTACAGGTATCTCCAAAGGTACATGTTGGGTTGGGTATTTGAGAAGGTTTGTCCTCCGATTGTCGGAGGGTATCTCCCTTCTAATGCACATCACTATAAGCCTTGCAAGCAATGTAGCTAATGAGTTATTCGAATGATGCATTCTGGAGTAAAAGACTTGCGTCGAGATTGAACTAGGTATTGGATACGTGAATCTCGGGCATTATACGATGACAAAGGGAACAAAGTATGTTGTTATGCGGTTTGACCGATAAAGATCTTTAGAATATGTAGGAGCCAATATGGGCATCAGGTTCGCTATTGGTTATTGACCAAGAATAGTTCTAGGTCATGTCTACATAGTTCTCGAACCCTAAAGCAACAAGGTTCGATGGGGTTATATTATGAGTTTATGAGTTTTGATGTACCAAGGAGTTGAGTCCCGGATGAGATCGGGGACACGAGAGTCTCGAAATGGTCGAGGCGTAAAGATATATATTGAACGACTATATTGGGAGTTCGGAAGGTTCAGTGATTGGGTATTTTCAATTGGGAGTTACGAATTCACCGGGGTATATGGGCCTGATTGGGCCATACAGGGAATAGAGGAGGAGGCCAAAGGGAGGCCCTCGCCCCCCCTTCGGGTGGACAAGGGCGCCCCTTCCTTCTCCCTCCCTCTTTCCCTTCTCCTACTCCAACAAGGGAGGTGGAATCCTACTAGGACTAGGAGTCCTAGGGACTCCCATGGCGCCCCCTCCTGGGCGGCCGCCTCCCCCTTGCTCCTTTATACGGGCGGGGGCACCCCATGAACACAAGTTGATCTGGATGTTCCTTGCGTGTCGGTGCCCCTCCACCATATTCCACCTCGGTCATATGTCGCGGGCTTAAGCGGCTCTGCGCCGTGGAGCATCATCATCGTCACCACACCGTCATCTTGTGGAACTCATCCCGCGCTTTTGGATCGGGCCGGGGATCGTCATCGAGCTAAGCGTGTGCTGAACTTGGAGGTGTCGTGCGTTCGGTACTTGGATCGGTCGGATCGTGAAGGCGACTACATCAACAGCGTTGTCCGCTTCGCTTCGGTCTCGGTCGTGGAAATACTCTCCCCTCTTGTATGCCATCACCATGATCTTGCGTGGGTAAAAATTTTTAAATTACTCGTTCCCCAAGGGTATCGAGCCTGGTTTTATCGTTGATGTTATATGCAAGTAGAACACAAGTGAGTTGTGGGCGATACAAGTCATCTGCTTACCCATGTCATACTTTGGTTGGGGGTATTGTGAGATGGGGCGGACCAACATTCCTCTTCTTTGCGAGCTGGTTTCACCGCTTGAGCACTCGTTGCAAAGGTGGTGGCGGGTGTCTTCTCTCACTTTGTTGAACCGGGTTGCCCGGTCCTGGGTTAAAACAGCACCAACTTGACAAACTATCGTTGTGGTTTGGATGCGTGGGTAAACGGTTCTTCTGAGCCCGGCAGCCACGTAAAACTTGCAACAACAAAGTAGAGGGCGTCTAACTTGTTTTTGGGGGCATGTTGTGATGTGATATGGTCAGGCGTGATGCTATATTTTATTGTATGAGATGATCATGTTTTGTGAATTATCGCAGCGGCAGGAGCCATATGGTTGTCGCTTTTTGTATGAAATGCAAAAGCCATGTAATTGCTTTACTTTATCACTAAGCGGTAGCGATAGTCGTAAAGCAATAGTTGGCGAGGGACAACATTGATGGAGATCAAGGTGTCGGGCCGGTGGCGATGGTGATCCCAGCGGTGCGGATGGAATCACAAGCACAAGATGATGATGGCCATATCATATCACTTATATTGATTGCATGTGATGTTTATCCTTTATGCATCTTATCTTGCTTTGATTGTCGGTAGCATTTTAAGATGATCTCTCACTAAAAATTATCAAGGCGTGTTCTCCACGTATGCACCGTTGCCAAAGTTCGTCGTGCCGGACACCCGCGTGATGATCGGGTGTGATAAGCTGTCGTCCATCTACAGGTTGCAAGCCAGTTTTGCACCGCAGAATACTCAGGTTAAACTTAGCGAGCCTAGCATATGCGGATATGGCCTCGGAACACGGAGACAGGTCGGCGTGAATCATCATATAGAGATATGATCAACATAGTGATGTTCACCATTTAAAACTACTCCATCTCACGTGATGATCGGTTATGGTTTAGTTGATTTGGATCACGTGATCACTTAGATGACTAGAGATGTGTCTATCTAAGTGGGAGTTCTTAAATAATATGATTAATTGAACTTTAATTTATCATGAACTTAGTCCTGGTAGTATTTTGCAAATTATGTTGTAGATCAATAGCTCGTTGTTGCTTCCGATGCTTTTATATGTTTGTTTTGATATGTTCCTAGAGAACAATTATGTTGAAAAATGTTAGTAGCAATGATGCGGATTGGATCCGTGATATGGTTTATCCTCATTGCTGCCTGAAGAATTATGTCCATGATGCACCGCTAGGTAACAGACCTATTGCAAAAGCAAGATCAGGCGTTATGAGCGTTTGGCTAGCTCAATATGATGACTACTTGGTAGTTTAGTGCACCATGCTAGCGTCTTAGAATCGGGACTTCAAAGGCGTTTTGAGCGTCATGGACCATATGAGATGTTCGAGTTGAATTTAATATTTCAGCAAATACGAGTTGAGAGATATGAAGTCTCCAACAAGTTCTATAGCTAAAAGATGGAGGAGAATCGCTCAACTAGTGAGCATGTGCTCAGTTATGCGAGTACTTCAATCGCTTGAATCAAGTGGGAGTTAATCTTCCAGATAAGATAGTGATTGACAGAATTCTCTAGTCACCATCACTAAGTTACTAGAACTTCGTGATGAACTATAGTATGCAAGGGATAAGCGATTCGAGCTCTTCGTGATGTTGAAATCGTGAAGGTAGAAATCAGAAAAGAGCATCAAGTGTTGATGATTGACAAGACCACTAGTTTCAAAAAAGGGCAAAGGGAACTTCAAGTAGAATGACAAGCAAGTTGTCACTCCCACGAAAAACCAAAGCTGAACCAAAACTGGAGTGCTTACACTTGCATAGGAAATAGTCCTTTGAAGCGGAAATACCCCAAATATTTGGTGGATAAGAAGGATGGCAAAAGTAAACAAGGGTATATTTGATATACAGAGTTATTGATGTGTGCTTTACTAGTGTTTATAGTAGCCCTGAGTATTTGATACTTGTTAGGTTGCTAAGATTAGTAACTCGAAAACAGGAGTTCTGAGAATAAGCAGAGACTAGTTGAAGGCGATGAGTGTTGGAAGTAGTTCAAAATTGATATGATCATCATCGCACCTCCTATACTATCGGGATTAGTGTTTATAGTAGCCCAAGTATTTGATACTTGTTCGGTTGCTAAGATTAGTAACTAAAGAGGAGTTCTGAGAATAAGCAGAGACTAGATGAAGGTAGCGATGAATGTTGGAAGTAGTTCCAATTGATATGATCATCATCGCTTTTACTCTATCGGGATTAGTGTTAGACCTAAATAAATGTTATTTGGCGTTTCGTTGAACATGAATATGATTTGATCATGTTTATTGCGTCTGATTTATTCATTTAAAGTCAAAGAATAATAGTTGTTACTGTTTTCATGAATAAAACCTTCGATGGTCATACACCCAATAAAATAGTTTGTTGGATCTCGATCGTAGTGATACATATTCAAAATATAGATGCCAAAAGATGCAAAGTTAATAATGATAGTGCAATTTATTTGTGTACTTTGCCGTTTGGGTCATATCGATTAAGGCGCGAAGAAACTCCATAAAGATGGATTTTCAGAATCACTTGGTTATGAATCATTTGATGCTTGCGAACCGTGCCTTTTGGGCAAGATGACTAAAACTCCGTTCTCGGAACAATTGAACAAGCTAATGACTTATTGGAAATAATACATACCGATGTATGCGATCCAATGAGTGTTGATGCTCGTGGCAAATATCGTTATTTTCGACAAAGATGATTTGAGCAGATATGGGTATATCTACTTGATGAAACATAAGTCTGCGAAATAATTGAAAGGTTCAAAGAATTTGAGTGAAGTGGAAAAATCATCGTAACAAGAAAATAAAGTTTCGCGATCTGATCCGAGCGAATATTTGAGTTCTGAGTTTGGTCTTGATTAAAACAATGTGAAATAGTTTCACTACTCACGCCACCTAGAACACCCAGGTGTAATGGTGTGTCAGCGTCATAACCGTACTTTATTAGATATGGTGCGATCAATGATGTCTCTTACCGATTTACCACTCTCGTTTTGGGGTTATGCATTAGAACAAGCGCATTCACGTTTAATAGGGCACCATCTAAATCCGTTGAGCGACACCGTATGAACTATGGTTTAACGATAAACCTAAGTGTCGTTTCTTAAAGTTTGGAGTTGTGATGCTTATGTGAAAAAGTTTTCACTGATAAGCTCGAAGCCAAATCGGAGAAGTGCATCTTCATAAAATACCCAAAGGTAACTATTGGGTACACCTTCTATCACAGATCCGAGCAAGTTTTTCGTTGCTAAGATGGATCCTTTCTAGAGAAGTTTCTCTGAAAGAAGTGAGTGGGAGGAAAGTAGAACTTGATGAGGTAATTGTACCTTCTCCTTATTGGAAAGTAGTTCATCACAGAAATCAGTTCGATGATTCCTACACCAATTAGTGAGGAAGTTAATGATGATGACCATGAAACTTCAGATCAAGTTACTACCGAACCTCGTGAGTCAACGAGTAAGATCCGCACCCGAGTAGTGCGGTAATCCTATTCTAGAAGTCATGTTACTAGACCATGATAAACCTACGAACTATGAGGCGATGATGAGCCCGATTCCGTGAAATGGCTTGAGGCCATAAAATCGAGATATGATCCATGTATGAGAACAAAGTATGGACTTTGATTGACTTTCGATGATCGACAAGCCATGTTAAATAAATGGATCTTCAAGAGGAAGACAGTGCTGATAGTAGTGTTACTATCTACAAAGCTAGACTTGTCGAAAAGGTTTTTGACAAAGTTCAAGATGTTGAATACAATGAGATTTTTCTCCTCGTATCGATGCTTAAAGTCTGTCCGAATCATGTAGGCAATTGCCACATTTATGAAATCGGCAAATGGATGTCAAAACTGCATTCCTTAATGGTTTTCTTAAAGAAGAGTTGTATATGATGCAACCAGAAGATTTTGTCAATCCTAAAGGTGCTAACAAAATGTAAGCTCGGCGATCCATCAATGGACTGGTGCAAGCATCTCGGAGTTGGAATATACGCTTTGATGTGTTGATCAAAGCATATGGTTTTATACAGACTTTTGGAAGGCACATATATACAAGAAAGTGAGTGGGAGCACTACAGCCTTTACGATAAGTATATGTGAATGACATATTGTTGATCGGAAATAATGTAGAATTATTCCAAAGCATAAAGGAGTGTTTGAAAGGAGTTTTTCAAAGAAAGACCTCGGTGAAGCTGCTTACATATTGAGCATCAAGATCTATAGAGATAGATCAAGACACTTGATAAGTTTTTCAATGAATACATACCTTGCCAAGTTTTTGAAGTAGTTCAAAATGGAACAGTCAAAGTTCTTGCACGTGTTACAAGGTGTGAGATTGAGTAAGACTCAAAACCCGACCACGGCGAGAAGATAGAAAGAATGAAAGTCATTCCTTATGCATCAGCCATAGGTTCTATAAAGTATGTCATGTGTGCGAACTATTGCATATCCTACCACTAAGTTTGACAAGAGTGCAATAGTGATCTAGGAATAGATCAATGGACAACGGTCAAAATTATCCTTAGTGGAATAAGGATATGTTTCTCGATTATGGAAGTAAAGGTTAAATCGTAAAGGTTACGTCGATGCAAGTTTTACTTGATCTAGATGACTCGAGTCTCAATCTGGATACATATTGAAAGTGGGAGCAATTAGCTAGAGTAGCTCCGTGCGAGCATTGTAGACATAGAAATTTGCAAAAATACTTACGACTCGAATGTGCCAGACCGTTGACTAAAATTATCTCACAAGCAAAACATGATCACACCTTAGTACTCTTTGGGTGTTAATCACATAGCGATGTGAACTAGATTCTCTGACTCTAGTAAACCCTTTGGGTGTTGGTCACATGTCGATGTGAACTATGGGTGTTAACCACATATAGATGAACTATTGATGTTAAATCACATGGCGATGTGAACTAGATTATTGACTCTAGTGCAAGTGGGAGATGGCGAAGGAAATGCCTAGAGCAATAATAAAGTTATTATTTATTTCCTTATATCATGATAAATGTTTATTATGCTAGAATTGTATTAACGAGGAAACATAATACATGTGTGAATACATAGACAAGCAGTGTCACTAGTATGCCTCTACTTGACTAGCTCGTTAATCAAAGATGGTTATGTTTCTAACCATAGACATGAGTTGTCATTTGATTAATGGGATCACATCATGGGAGAATGATGTGATTGACATGACCCATTCCGTTAGCCTCTTGATCGTTTAATATATTGCTATTGCTTTCTTCATGACTTATACATGTTCCTAACTATGAGATTATGCAACTCCGTTTACGAACACTTTAGGTGCTACCAAGCGTCTAGCGTAGCGGGTGATTATAAGGAGTACTACAGGTGTCTCCAAAGGTACATGTTGGGTTGGCGTGTTATTTGAGATTAGGTTTTGTCACTCCGATTGTCGGAGAGGTATCTCTGAGCCCTCTTAATGCACATCACTATAAGCCTTGCAAGCAATGTAGCTAATGAGTTAGTTACGGAATGATGCATTACGTATCGAGTAAAGACTTGCGATAGCGAGATTGAACTAGGTATTGGATACGGCGATCGATCTCGGGCAAAATGTATACGATGACAAAGGGAACAAAGTATGTTGTTATGCGGTTTGACCGATAAAGATCTTCGTAGAATATGTAGGAGCCAATATGGGCATCGAGGTTCGCTATTGGTTATTGACCAAGAATAGTTCAAGGTCATGTCTACATAGTTCTCGAACCCGTAAAGTCCGCCGCAAGGTTTCGATGCAGTTATATTATGAGTTTATGAGTTTTGATGTACCGAAGGAGTTAGTCCCGGATGAGATCGGGGACATAGCGAGAGTCTCGAAATGGTCGAGGCGTAAAGATCGATATATTGGGCGACTATATTAGTGCTGCGCCCGGATTCGATCGCCGGTGTCCGCCGATTATTCGCCGTCGTTGCCATGTCATGATGCTGCGTGTTGCACTTTGCCATGTCATCATCTGCATTTCATATCATGTCATCATGTGCATTTCATTTTGCATACGTGTTCGTCTCATGCATCCGAGCATTTTCCCGTTGTCCGTTTTGTAATATGGCACTCCTATGTCTCGGCGCCCCTTTACCTCTTTTAGGTTGTGCGGTCAAACGTTCTCGGAATGGCGAAGTTTGTCAAGCGGCCTTAGTATAACGATGAACCGCCTCTCAAGTTCGGATCATTTGGAGGTCGTTTGGTACTCCAGTTAGGGTAACCGCAAAAGCCTCCTTCTCCTTGCAGCCCAACACCTTCCAAAGTGGCCCAAAAACCCACCTAACTCCTCTCCATGCTCTCGGTGCGTTCGATCGCGATCGCACCTCATTTGGACTCTCTAGCTCCCTCTACCTATAAATATGTGTCCCTCGGATTTTTGCGATCCAACCTAGCCATCTTCCTCTCGCGGCCGGGCGTGTCCGTTCCGCCGCGGGCGTGTCAGCCCGCCGCCCGTCGCTCCGGCGAATCGGCGGAGGACGCCCGCGCGCGCGCCTCCCTCCTCCCTCGCGCGCCACCTCGCCAGCGCCTCCCTCTCTCTCCACGCGCGCCGGCCGCAAACCAGGCGGGGCCGCGCCCTACCAGTTCGGCGCCGCCTTCGCGCGCTTCGCCGCAGCCCGCCTCCTCGGCCGCCTCGCCGGGCAGCTCCCTACCGCCGCCCTTGATATCGCTTCGCCCGGTGGCGCCGCCCTCGTACTCCGGCCAGCGCCCGGCGCTCGCCCGGCAGTCACCTCCGGCAGCGCCTCTCGGCGCTGCCGCCTCTCCTCTCGCCGGCGGCCGCCGCCTCCGCCAGCGCGCCATGAAACTCCCGCCCGCCGGATCCCCGCCCTGCGCCACGGCCGTCGGCGGCAGCGCCGCCTTGGCGGATCCGGGCAGCGCCGCCCGAGTCCGCCTCCTCCGACCCCCCTCGGCCGTCTCCGCGATCGCTATCTCCGGCGGCGTCCGCGAGATCCGCCTCGCCTGCGTAATCCGTGCCTCGGTTGACCTCTTTCCCCCTCGAGATTTTGCTAAGTCCCCAAAGCTAATATTTTGTTGCATTTTCGTTGCGCTCGTAACTCTGTCATCGTTGCTCCGTTTTGCGCGTGTAATATGTCAAAATGTTCGTCTCGATGAGTAGATCATTTCATCTCATTGCATCATTTTCATTTGAGCTCATCTTTATGCCCTAAATGCTGTTAGAAGAGTGCTATGTGTTGTTAGTTTACGTTTCTTAGAGAACATGCACTTTGTCATTTTGCCATGATTGATATGTGCATCCTATGAACTTGAGTCCTACATGTGTTTTGTAATATGCCATGTCTTCTTTACATTGGTGCTTGCTATGTATTTTTGTGATCAATGTAGTGACTAGCACAAGCATGCAAACTAGGTGTCTGATGTTCTTGTTTTCATTGTTTTTCTTGATATTTTGATGCCATGTTAACTTGATGCTCTGAGAGATCCATGCATATTTTGAGATACTTCAGTAAGGGTGTTTTGTTCTACATGTCTTGCTCTATCCATCCATGCCATTGTTTGCAATTATGGAGTGCCATAGCTTGAGTTAATCGAGCTCTACTTTTGCTATAAAATGTTCTGCGATTGTTTACATGTTATTCAATTTTGCCAAGGTTGTTGTAGTTGATCCTTGCATGCTATGTTGTTGTTCTTGCCATGTATAGCCTCTATGCCATGTCTTCTCACTGTTGGTTGCCTTGCCATGCCATGTATAGCTCTGTGGTGAGTGGTTCAAGCTCACCAACATGCCTACTTATCGTGGTTCTGCCATGTTTAAATCTGTAATATAACTTGTCATGTTTAAATGGGTGCCATCATATTTTCTGATCCTTTTTGGCTCATGGTCAGTAAGGACTTTTGTTCTATGCTTTGAGTAGAGTCATGCCATGCCTTTGTTATTTCTGCAACTTTGATGTTATTTACGCCAATGCTGGCTTATTACTTGCAATCTTGCCATGTCATTTTGAGCATGTTCTAGTTGTTTGGAGATAGCTCATGTTCATGTTTTGTGTGCTTTACCTTTACTTTATGCCCATGCCTTTTGTTATTATGTTGAGGTCCTGTAGCATGTTGTTTTGATGCTTGCAATATGCCTACTTGTTGTTTTGGACAGATTGTTGCTATAACTTGTATTGTGTGTATGTGTTGATCTGTTGCTCCGTTTGAGTGTGCTCTATATGAAACTTGCTTGATTTTGCATGTAGTTTCATATTATCATGTTGCATCCTTGTTTTGAGGTGTTTGCTTGATGTTTGTATGCATTTTGCATCAATGCCATGTTTAACTTGTTTTGCTCATATCTTCTAGGCCGTAGCTCCGAATCTAATGAACTTTATATGTAACTTGACTAGAATTTCGTGTAGATCATCGTGGTGCATCTTAACTTGCTGTTTAATAACTTGAACATAAGGGTTATTCAGATCTGGACCAATTTCAGAAATTTGCATATGAGGACTTATCGAATTGTTCTTATGTTGTTTCCGGCCTCATTTAAACTTGCCTTGATGTGTTGCTCTTGTTTGCATCATTCCTTGCCATGAGTAGCTTCATGTAGTTTTTTCATGCATCATGCTTGGTTGTGCATCATGCCTTGTTCATGTGTGGTGTGTTTACTATGTTGTGTGCTTTTTCTTGTTAGTTCCTGTTTCGTTGCGATCGTGAGGATTCGTTCGTCGCTTGGTTCGGCTTCATCCGTTCATCTTCTTCATGGACTCGTTCTTCTTCCTTCGGGATTTCAGGCAAGATGACCGCTACCCTGGATCTCACTACTATCATTGCTATGCTAGTTGCTTCGTTCTTTTCGCTATCTGCGCTACCTATCACTTCTGCTCAAGCCTCCCAAATTGCTATGTCAGCCTCTAACCTTTGACACCCTTCCTAGCAAACCATTGTTTGGCTATGTTACCGCTTTGCTCAGCCCTCTTATAGCGTTGTTAGTTGCGGTGAAGATGAAGTTTGTTCCTTGTTGGAACATGGAGCTGTTGTTCCTTGTTGGAACATGTTTACTTGTTGGGATATCACAATATATTTTATTTAATTAATGCATCTACATACTTGGTAAAGGGTGGAAGGCTGCCCTTATGCCTGGTGTTTTGTTCCTCTTGCCCTAGTTTCCGTTATATCGGTATTATGTTCCCGGATTTTGCGTCCCTACGGTCGGGTGATTTATGGGACCCCTTGACATTAAGCTTAGAATAAGACTTTTCCACAAGGCCCAACATTGGTTTTACCATTTGCCTCACCTATGCCCTTTTCCCTTGGGTTTCGGAGCAGGGTCATCTTTATTTGCCCCCGGGCGGTGCTTCTCTAAGTCTGGCGAACAGCTTACTGAGGCCACCTTGAGCAACTTCGAGGGTTGGTTTTACTGTAGCTAGTCTCATCCGATGTTGCCACGAGCAGTGCGTGCGACTCTCGGGATTTGTCGGCACATCGGTGACTTTGCTGGTCTTGTTTTATTCTTGTCGAAATGTCTTGTAGCGGATTCGAGCGATCGGGTATTCGGGAGAAGAATATCCTTCGTTGATGAGAGCTTATCATGGCTAAGTTGGGACACCCTGCAGGGTTTAAACTTTAAGCCGTGCCCGATTATGTGGCGGATGGGAATTTGTTAATGTCGGTTGTAGAAAACCGGTTGATCTTAACTAAAATACACCAACCGTTGCGTGAGTGAATGTCTCTTTTCGGGGTTGATCGAGAGGAGAACACGGTTTACGTGTTATGATTGGCGTAAGTAGGAGTTAGGATCACTTCTTGATCATTACTAGTTGGACCGTTCCTTTGTTTCTCTCCCGCTCTCATTTTC
>JAHIAM010008858.1:0-13313 GCA_021605205.1 Aegilops longissima
TTTCCTATTCTAGCCCAATAAGAGATCATCTCCTTCCTCTTTTTCTCACGTTTGAAGCTTTCCATGTCCATGGAGCGGAAATCTCCACCTTCGATCTCCCTCGTCTTTCCACCCCAGCGCCTCCCGAGACCGCCTATAAAACCCCTCCTCTCCTAGTTCCATTTTCCCATCACCGCCCCCTCCTGCCCGTAGCCTCCTGCCACGTCCTCCTTTTCCTGCCTAAAAGCTCACCGGGAGCTCTCACTGGAACCTCCCCATCCATGCGCCACCTCCCCAGCGCGACCCCTCCTCCGCCACCCCCCACCCTCTTGGCGACCTCGCCCCCTTGCGAACAGCCCTCCACATCGCCGTCTCCTTCCTGCCATCTCTGCCTCACGTCAGGTAACTCCGTTTTCGTTTTCAGATTTATTTCCGTAACAGATTTAGTTCCGTTCTTGTTTAGCTTATAACTTTTGATCTAGAGTCAATGATGCTGATTCTTTTGCGTTAGATCACAATTTTCTTGTAGTTTCAAAAATATATAATTTGTCTATGTTTGGATTTATAAAAATTGAGTTAGATCAGATTTGAATTAAAGCTTGTTTTGCTTATTCAGGGAGTTTCATAATAGATTTTATTTAATTCGTTTTGCTCCTAGTTGTAATGAAATATTTTCTGTTTAGTTAACATAAAACCATGATTAGATGATGTTAAGAAATTTTGTTATATAAAACTATTTTGTTTGTTATTTGAAGTAGGAAAACTTTGAGTTGTTTTTCTTTAAGTTTTCCCTTTGGGTTTTGCTTTGTTGGTTTTGGTGTGTTACTTTGTTATGTTATGTTATGCTATGTGCTTATTATAGTTATTGTTTGCCTCGGTAGAATTTCCGGTCACGAAGATTGCTACTCTGAAACCCTAGTTTTGAAGATGGTCAACAAAGGCAAGTTCACTTTGACCATGCTTTCATGCCTATGTTTTGTGCATATAGTGGCACCTTTGCAACAATCCCTCGATAGTGATATTGAATCCTTGTAGTTGAGTAGTATGCATGAGGTAGAACCCACCCCCTGTTACCAAGCCGGGGCGATATTTTATTTAATGCTACGCTATAGTAGGCGGGTTTGGTATGAGTACTCGGGAGTGGTGTGAGAATGGAGGATCTCGTCAATGGCGACAACACCATGATAAAGCTGCAAGGACTGCATCTTCAAGGCCTCAAGACTTCAAGACTCGAGACAGGAATTCAATACACACTACTAGGTGAAGGGCGGTTGTGGGCACCTGGAGAAACCAGTGGTTGGCGGGATGCATGGAAGCGCCATGACATCTTGCGAGCTTCACCCAGACTCAAAGAGGCGGAAGAATACTTCATGCCGGAAGCTTACGTGCAACGCAAAGTCATTATGGGCTCTGGCTTGGTTGAACTTAGTTGTGACTCTGGCTGGGGCGGTACTAGCAGATGTAGAACTACGGTAGGATGGGTTGAGTGCGGACGGTGGTCGGAGGAACTCTTGGAAGACCATGTTTGGTCATCTTGTTCTCAAACACCCGAAGTGCGAGAGCGTAAAAGAGGATCGAATCTTGCGGGTAAAGTGTACAAACCTCTGCGAGAGGTTTAAACCTAATCGATTAGCCGTGTCCCGATTACGGACAATTTGAGCATCTGGACTTGGATCTATTTGAACTCTCAACACGGATTGATAACAATTGTGGGCAACTTATGATGATTTTGGGCTATGAGACATCGGTTGGCGGAACCATGTCATGACAGAAAAAACTCCATAGTACAGGCTTCATTTTATTCCTTTGATGTAGGTAAAATAAAACCAGCTTTTCATAAAACAAAATTCGAATCTGATGCCATAAAGCCATATTGCATATAGTATAGTTTTATCATCCGTTTTCTCATGTTGTGATCTTGCGGTACATTCAATGTCTTGACCTACGCTCACGTATCATGTTGCAGATATTTCCTCGACGAGTAAATTACGATCAAGAGGTTACGGTCTACACTCAACTGCCGATGGCGTTGATGGGACTCCACACCCGTTTGATTGTTTCCGCTGATTATTATGAGGTATATATCACTTTCGTTATTTATACATGTGATTGCACTTTGATATATACATTGATGTCTTGTGTGCGACATCTTGATCCGAGGATGTACGTAAACGACTTGACCGTCGAGGTCGAATTAGCTCTGATATGGTATCGAGCACATGTTGGTATGGGGCGTGACCTAGAAATCGAAAGCCCTTGGTGGGATATCTCAAAAACTTTATTTACAAAAGACTCTTACTTCTCATCTTTTCTGATTTTATCAAATAGACCCTCTCACCTCAAATAGTTAGAATATACCCCTTATCCTTTGATCACCGGAGGATCAATGAAGGCGCTCAAGAAGGATTTGATATCGGAGAACTGATGGCCTTGAGTAAAGAGTTTCACCATGTATTAGAAGCTAGAACAGTTGAAGACTCGAAGACTTGAAAGGATCTGAAGAATTATTAGACCTTTAGAAGACCAAACCCTGTTATACACCTACGTTAGAAGCGATGATTTGTGAGCTGTCATTTGTTTGATGTTTTCAGACAGCCCCAAAATAAAACCTGTTCTTCAAAAACTATTGTTTTGTATTGTGTGTATATCCTCCCACCTCTCTCATCTCACCCTAAAACCCTTGAACCCCATAGATGATGAATGAAGTTGGACTGATATTCTCGGACCGAAGACTCAGCCGAGCGAGCTATGGATGCAGAACATGGAAACCCACGAGAGCAATTTGGTTTCAAGGAAGTATGAGTCAATCGCTTTGATTACTTAGAAAGTCTGCAACCTGGTGGAACATGCATCAAGCCATACAGGATTTAATGGAGCAAGAACTTGGGAGGAATTCAAGAAGACCTGTTGAAATCACGTCTTATCCGGAAACACAATGATGCCAAGAAGTAAACCTTGTGCCTGCAAGATTTCGGAGAAATAGGACACACGGGAGGAACACAAAGATGGATGCCCTCATTGTGAGGAGAAACACCCGTGAGGAATGCCCAACTAGCGGGTGACTTGCTTCCTGTGTGAAGGAACCACCCACTACCGGTGCAGTGTCACATTTACTCCACGGTGCAACAAACTATTCGAACAGGAAGATGGAATGAAAAAGCCCTCAAGGAAGATCTAGAAGAACCGTGGTGAAAGTGTTGAAGACCTGGATGGAGAAGGTCTCAACAGATTTTACTCAATGCACTGCTATTCATGTGGAGAAGAAGGACATTTTTCACGATGTGCACCAAGGAAAGAAAGGAGTATCGGGATATTTCCGGCAAGAAGTGAAGTTTGACCCCGGAGATAGAAACTCTGATCATGACGAGAAATCCGAGGAAGAGAAAGGAAAGCAACGAGAGCAACACAATTTTTGCGAGAAGGACTTGAGTCATATCACCTATTACAGGTGCAAGGATTTAGGTCATTCGCTAGTAAATGCCAGAAAAGCCAAGAATCCAAGGAGCCGCATAATCACAAAGAAGCCCGAGACATGTGGAAGTCATTTGTTTTGCTGCAAGGAGGCAGGACATTATGCTATTAAATGTCGACAAGATGAAAGCTGGAGTTGAGTAGTTGGAATTTTGATATGGATAATAAGAGTAGTAGAAAGCAATTTCCTTTTCATGAGCTCAATGAGTTGAGTTATGTAATAGATTTCTCGAGTTTGTAATAGTTCATGACTCAATAAAGTTGTAATGTCACATCTGAAAAGCTTTAAGGTTGCCATGTTTTATCTTGAAATTAATATTTTGATGAACATGGAAGAAAGTGAGTTGTGATGCATAAACAAAATTGGAAATTGAGTTTGAAGTTCCTTTTGGATGATATGAATGTATGCGGGAGATAAGTACCTTAATTACATCATTTTTCCCAAACTGGGATGGCGACCCTTCTAGTCTTTCCTTAAGGTCAAACCATCATGACCGACAAGTGATCATGATTACCGAAGATCTGAAGGACATGATGAAGCAACCCTTGAAGGAATGCAGTCTACAAAGGCTACCCCTTCATGCATAAGGGGTGGAACTTTGGTATGTGGAGGTAACCTCCACCATTTGAAAGGGTTGCCCAAAAATGATGGGGCGTACTTTTTCATTTCACGTGTGCCACAAGCAACTTTCTTGATGCTGTTAGTGAAGCAGCCATGGAAGCCATCGTGGATCGGGAAATACTAGAAGCAAGACTCCGTTATACTCAGGGAATACCTAAAAGTGCATCTTGAGATGATGGAGGTGAAGCTCAAGGCCACCCAATAAACGAAGATTGAAGAATTCAAGGCCAATGCGCCCAATTCGGTGGGGAATGAAGGATCCTCAAGGAGGAAAAATGAATAAAGTTGGAAGTAATGTCGACCATACCGAACCATGTGGGTGGCAGCATTTGTAATAAACTTTTGGAATTTGGATTCACGAAAATGATTAAGGATGTAATGAAAGATTGATATGAGAATAATGAGATGTTATGGATAAACTTGTGCATTTATTGTGGTCATAGTACTCTGTAAAACCACGGGATCAATGAAGAAAAGTGTTATCCATGACGGTCCATAAAGGAAGCTGGACAAAATAAGTTGAAATTTTGCTTTTGATATGATGGTATGAAGAAACAGTACTCTTTGGATTTAAAGGAGGTGTAACAAAGAGTTACTCAAGGATGAGTTAAAGCTGCACTAGTGTTGAAGTGGGCCATAACCCAGGGCCGAGTTTTGAAAGGGCGATATAACCTTAATAAAGGAATAAATTGGAGAAATCAGAGTCCAATCAGCATCGTTTCATAGGAGATTACTTAAAAACCTAAAGTGATGAAGTAACGATAGATGTTTTGTTTGGCTTGGAAACCATGGATTTACTGAAAACCAGTCCGAGAAAAAGAAAATTCTGCAATGCTTGGGTATGCCCAAGTGTTAGAACCGTGATTCGATATTTACATATGTGGTAATGATTCAAATGCAGGATGGATTGGCCCCATCCGGAGACTTCTATCATGAACTATCATATGTTGATGGAAAATCGAAGCCTTGAAAAACTTAGAAATTCGGCGATAAGCCATAAAACATAAAATGGTAGGGCGATGGAACCCCATTACGGCAACGTTAAGCGTAGGTTATCGGTGAGGTTCAACAGACCCGTTTTCGGGGAAAACCATAAATTTGACCACCATGAGTGTTTGATAGTTGTTTAGAATGGACACAGACCCATCGCTAAGAAGATCCGGTCTGGACGAACTTCAACTTTGTGAACCGACCCAAGCTTTTGAGAAAACTCTATGCTTCGGAGAAGAGCTTTAATGAAGGAGCTATTGTAAGATATGTGAAGAGACATACATTGTCAGCCCTCGGAGGAAATATCTGAGTTTATTGGAACCATGACCTTGTTCTTAAGTGTGGTAGCACCCCGACCTTCGACCAAGACATTTGCTAGAAGACCCCAACCCTAACCTTTCTTGCTAGCCTCTTGAATCTAGGGGGAGATTCATTTTAAATTAGTAGGTTTGTAACATCCCAAATTTTGGAATGTTAATATAATTAATTGAATTGTTTGTTTGTTTGCTTGAGTGAATTAAACTTGAGTGAAATTTGAACCTTTTCAAAAACTTTTGAATGAGAGGAATAAAATGACTTTCCCTTCTCCGGTAAATTCAAATTCATCCTATTAAAATCAATGAGAGAAGATGACATGACTTCTTCAACTATAAAAATTTGAGCGGAGTTTTGCAATTTAATTTTTCAAATATTTGCACTTGCTTCTCTATTTTTCTTCCCGAAAATACCGAAAAATAAATTCTTGCAAGCAAGAAAAGCGGAGAAAATGACCCTCAAAATCAGGGCATTTTTGAAAATATTGAGCCAAGAAAAACCAAAGTTTTATTTAAAATTATTTGCAAAAAGAAATAAAGCCTTTAGGGATTTTCTGAAAAACATTTTTTTAAGTTTTTATTTTGGCGTGGAATAATGCTCATCATCTACATTTTATTTTTTGATAATTTTAGTATATAAAACTCTTGATTCGAATTGATTTGATTTCCTTTTTATTGTTTTAGTTTCCTAATTTTAAAAATAGGAATGGAATCATTTTATTAGGAAAAACCTGCTGGCCCATTAAGCACTTTCCTATTCTAGCCCAACAAGAGATCATCTCCTTCCTCTGTTTCCTCTCACGTTAGAAGCTTTCCATGTCCATGGAGCGAAATCTCCCTTCGATCTCCCTCGTCTTTCCACCCAAGCGCCTCCCGAGACCGCCTATAAACCCCTCCCTCTCCTCGTTCCATTTTTCCCATCACCGCCCCCTCCTGCCCGTAGCCTCCTGCCACCGTCCTCCTTTTCCTGCCTAAGCATACCAGGGCTCTCTGGAACCTCCCCATCGCCGCGCCACCTCCCGCGCCGCCCTCCTCCGCCACCCCACCCCGCGGCGACCTCGCCCCCTGCAGACAGCCCTCCACATCCGTCTCCTTCCTGCCATCTCTGCCTCATGTACAGGTAACTCCGTTTTCGTTTTCAGATTTATTTCCGTAACAGATTTAGTTCCGTTCTTGTTTAGCTTATAACTTTTGATCTAGAAGTCCAATGATGCTGATTCTTTTTGCGTTAGATCAAAATTTTCTTGTAGTTTCAAAAATATATAATTTGTCTATGTTTGGATTTATAAAATTGAGTTAGATCAGATTTGAATTAAAGCTTGTTTTGCTTATTCGGGAGTTTCATAATAGATTTTTATTTAATTCTTTTTGCTCCTAGTTGTAATGAAATATTTTCTGTTTAGTTAACATAAAACCATGATTAGATGATGTTAAGAAATTTTTGTTATATAAAACTATTTTTGTTGTTATTTGAAGTAGGAAAACTTTGAGTTGTTTTTCTTTAAGTTTTCCCTTTGGGTTTTCTTTGTTGGTTTTGGTGTGTTACTTTGTTATGTTATGTTATGCTATGTGCTTATTATAGTTATTGTTTGCCTCGGTAGAATTTCCGGTCGAAGATTGCCTCTGAAACCCTAGTTTTGAAGATCGTCAACAAGCAAGTTCACTTTGACCATGCTTTCATACCTATGTTTTATTGCATATAGTGGCACCTTTGCAACAATCCCTCCGTATGATATTGAATCCTTGTAGTTGAGTAGTATGCATGAGGTGGAACCCACCCCCTGTTACCAAGCCGGGCGATATTTTATTTAATGCTACGCTATAGTAGGCGGGGTTTGGTATGAGTACTCGGAGTGGTGTGAGAATGGAGGATCTCGTCAATGCGACAACACCATGATGAAAGCTGGGACTGCATCTTCAAGGCCTCAAGACTTCAAGACTAAGACAGAATTCAATACACACTACTAGGTGAAGGGCGGTTGTGGGCACCTGGAGAAACCAGTGGTTGGCGGGATGCATGGAGAAAGCCCATGACATCTTCGGAGCTTCACCCAGACTCAAAGAGCGGAAGAATACTTCATGCCGGAAGCTTACTGTGCAACCGCAAGTCATTATGGGCTCGGCTTGGTTGACCTTAGTTGTGACTCTGGCTGGGGCGGTACTAGCAGATGTAGAACTACGGTAGGATGGGTTGAGTGCGGACAGTGGTCGGAGGAACTCTTGAAGACCATGTTTGGTCATCTTGTTCTCAAACACCTGAAGTGCGAGCGTAAAAGAGGATCGAATCTTGCGGGTAAAGTGTACAAACCTCTGCAGAGGTTTAAACCCTAATCGATTAGCCGTGTCCCGTTCGGACAATTTGAGCATCTGGACTTGGATCTATTTGGAACTCTCAACACGGATTGATAACTAATTGTGGGCAACTTATGATGATTTTGGGCTATGAGACATCGGTTGGCGGAACCATGTCATGAAGAAAAACTCCATAGTACAGGCTTCATTTTATTCCTTTGATGTAGGTAAAATAAAACTAGCTTTCATAAACAAAATTCGAATCTGAGCCATAAAGCCATATTGCATATAGTATAGTTTTATCATCCGTTTTCTCATGTTGTGATCTTGCGGTACATTCAATGTACTGACCTACACTCAACGTATCATGTTGCAGATATTTCCTCGACAGTAAGAGTTACGATCGAGTTACGGTCTACACTCAACCTGCCGATGGCATTGATGGGACTCCACACCCGTTTGATTGTTTCGCTGATTATTATGAGGTATATATCATTTTCGTTATTTATACATGTGATTGCACTTTGATATATACATTGATGTCTTATGTTGTGCCAGCATACTGATCCGAGGATGGTTGATAACAGAGCTTGACCGTCGAGTGAGGTCGCTACGATACATTGCTAATATTTGCAACTCAAAACAGGGACTCGGATTAACAACGGCAAAGGGCGAGGTGGCGATGCGCGTGGGAAATGGTTCCAAAAGTCGATGTGATCGGATTGAACGCTACCTCTACATCTACCTTCCGGGATTAGTTTTGGACCTAAATAATTGTTATTTGGTGCGCGTTAAGCATGAACATTATATCTGGATCTTGTTTGATGCGAACGGTTATTCATTTAAATCAGAGAATAATGGTTGTTCTATTTATATGAATAATATCTTTTATGGTCATGCACCCTTGAAGAGTGGTCTATTTTAATGAATCTAGTAGTGATACACATATTCATAATGTTGAAGCCAAAAGATCGAGTTGATAATGATAGTGCGACTTATTTGTGGCATTGCCGTTTAGGTCATATCGGTATAAAGCGCATGAAGAAACTCCATCTTGATGGACTTTTGGAGTCCTTGATTATGAATCACTTGGCACTTCGAACCGTGCCTCATGGGCAAGATGACTAAAACCCGTTCTCGGTACTATGGAGAGAAACAGATTTGTTGGAAATCATACATACAGATTATGTGGTCAATGAATGTTGAGGCTCGTGGCGGATATCGTTATTTTCTCACCTTCACGGATGATTTAAGCGATATGGGTATATCTACTTAATGAAACATAATAAACATTTGAAAAGTTCAAAGAATTTGGTGAAGTTGAAAATCATCGTAATAAGAAAATAAAGTTTCTGATCTGATCGTGGGCGAATATTTGATTCTGGTTTGGTCTACATTTGAAACAATGCGGAATAGTTTAGCAACTCCAACCCGGAACACCGGCAATGGTGTGTCGAGCGTCGTGTCGCACTTTACTAGATATGGTGCGATCTATGATTCTTACAGATTTACCCTTCGTTTTGGGGTTATGCTCTTGGGGGCCGCATTCACGCTGAATAAAACACCGTCAAAATCCGTTGAGCGACACCTTATGAAATATGGTTTGCAAGAAACCAAAGTTGTCGTTTCTTAAAGTTTGGGGATCCGATGCTTATGTGAAAAAGCTTCAACTGATAAGCTCGAACCTAAATGAATGTGTCTTCATAGGATACCCAAAGGAGACAGTTGGGTAACCTTCTATCACAGATCCGAGGGCAAGACATTTGTTGCTAAGAATGGATCTTTTTAGAAGTTTCTCGAAAGAAGTGAGTGGGAGAAAGTAGAACTTGTGAAATGCCTTCTCCCTTATTTGAAAGTTTTATCACAGAAACGGTTTCTCGACATCTACCCAAATAGTGAGGAAGTTGATGATGTTGATCATGAAACTTAGATAAATTACTCGAACCTGTAGATCAACAGAATAAGATCCCACGGTGAATGGGTAATCCTTTCGGAAGTCATGCTACTAGATCATGATGAACCTCGAACTATGAAGCGATGGTGAGCCCAGATTCCATAAAATGGCTTGAGGCCATGAAATCTGAGATGGGATCCATGTATGAAAACAAAGTGTGGACTTTGGTTGACTTGCCGTGGCAAGCAATAGAAAACAAGTGGATCTTCAAGAAGAAGGCGGCGGCGGTAATATTTTTCTACAAAGCTCGACTTATAAAGGGTTTACAAGTTCAAGGGATTGACTCGATGAGACCTTCTCACCCGTGGCGATGCTTAATCTGTCGAATCATGTTACAATTCCGCATTTTATGATTATGAAATTTGGCAAATGGATTAAAACGCATTCTGAATGGATTTCTAGAAGAAGGTTGTATATGATGCAACCGAAGGTTTTATCGATCAAAGGGGCTAACAAAGTGTGCAAGCTCCACGATCCATTTATGGACTGGTACAAGCATCTCGGATTGGAATAAGCGCTTTGATAGTGTGATCAAAGCATTTGGTTTTGACTTATGGAAAGCTTTTTTACAAGAAAGTGAGTGGGGCTGAGCATTTCGATATTATATCTAGATGACATATTACTAATGGAAATGATATAAATTTCTGGATAGCATAAAGGGATACTTGAACAAGGTTTTTGATGAAGGACCTCGGTGAAGCTGCTTAATATTGGGCATCAAAATCTATAGAGATAGATCAAGGCGCTTAATTGGACTTTCCGCAATACCACAAGATTTTGAAGGTTCAAAATGGATCAAGCAAAGAAAGGGTTCTTGCACTGTTACAAGGTGTGAAGTTGAGTAAGACTCAATGCCCGACCCGAAGATAGAGAAAAAATGAAAGATGTTCCTATGCCTCGCCATAGGGTCTATCATGTATGCAATTTGGGTTACCAGACCTGATGTGTGCCGCTATAAAGCAGGGCGTCAAGTAATCGAGTGGATCCTGGATGCGGTCAAGAACATCCTGAAGTACCGAAAAGGACTAAGGATATGTTTCTTATATGGAGGTGACAAAGGCTCATAAATGGCAGTTACGTTGATGCAAGCTTTGACACGTCAGACGATTCTAAATCCAAACCGGATCGTATTTACCGCGGAGGCTGGGTTGGTGCAGTTCTAAACAAAGCGTTGGCGGGATCTACATGTGGCGGAATACATAGCCCGGGGCAGCTAATGAAGAATCGGATGAAGGGTTCATATCCGATCTAGGTGTCATACCTATGCCGGGTCAATGAAAATCTTTTGGACAATCTTGGAGCAATTGCCTTGGGAAGGAATCCAGATTTACAAAGAACCAAACACATCAAGGGCCTTCAATTCCATCGGGACTTAGTCCGGTGGGAGACATAAGATTTGCAAGATACATAGGATCTGAATGTAGCAGACCCGTTGACTAAATCTCTTCCCGAGCAAAACATGATCAGCACCAAGACTCCATGGGTGTTAGAAATTCAATTAGATTATTGACTCTAGTGCAAGTGGGAGCGAAGGAAATATGCCCTAGAGGCAATAATAAAAATTTATTTCCTTATATCATATAAATGTTTATTGTTCATCTAGAAATGTATTAACGGAAACATAATACATGTGTGAATACATAGAAAACAGTGTCACTAGTATGCCTCTACTAGACTAGCTTGTTAATCAAAGATGGTTAAGTTTCCTAAATAGACAAAGGGTTGTCATTTGATTAACAAGGTCACATCTGGTTGAATGATCTGATTGACATGACCCATTCCATTAGCTTAGCACCCGATCGTTTAGTATGTTGCTTTTTTTATCCATGACTTATACATGTTCCTATAAATGAGATTATGCAACTCCGTTTCGGAGGAACACTTTGGGTACTACCAAAGCGTCCAAGCAATTTGGGTGATTATAAAGTACTAGGTGTCTCCAAAGGCAGATGTTGGGTTGGCGTTTGAGATTAGGTTTGTCCTCCGATTGTGGAGGTATTCTGGGCCTTCTGGTTACACATCACTAAGCCTTGCAAGCATTACAACTAATGAGTTAGCTGTGAGATGGTGTATTCGGGCGAGTAAAGAGACTTGCGATGGGATTGAACTAGGTATTGGATGGCGATGAATCTGGGCAAAAATACCGATGACAAAGGGAACAACGTATGTTGTTTTTAAAGATAAAGATCTTCGTAAAATGTAGGAACCAATATGGGCATACAGGTCCGCTATTGGTTATTAGGGAGGCGTGTCTCAATCATGTCTAATTGTTCTCGAACCGTAGGGTCCTGCCAAGGTTTGATGGCGGTTATATTATGAGTTTGTGTATTTTGATGTACGAAGGAGTTGGTCGGATGTGATCACGGACATGGGAGTCTCGAAATATCGAGACATAAAGATTGATATATTGGGGGCTATATTGGACACGGAAGGTTCGGAAGTTTCGGAGAAAAGGTCGGGAGGTTACGGAACCCCGGAAAATTGGGCCTTATTGGGCCAAGAGGGGAGAGGCTGCACCGGAGGTGGCGCCCCCCCATGGGGAGTCCGGGTTGGACAAAGGGGCGCCCCCTCCCTCTCCCTCTTTCCTTCCCCTTCCTTCTTCCTAGTAGGACTAGGAAAGGGAGTCCTACTCCCACTAGGAGGACACCCCCTCCTTGGCGGCCTCCTGGGCGGGGCCCTCCCCTTGCTCCTTTATTCCGGGGGCGGGGGCACCCTAAGGCACAAGTTGATCCTTGAGATGTTCCTTAGCCGTGTCGGTGCCCCCCTCCACCATATTCCACCTCGGTCTCGTGGCGGTGCTTGGCGAAGCCCTCGTCGATAGAACATCAAGATCGTCCGCCGTCGTCTTGTGGCTCTCTCCCGGGCTTTGCTGGATCGGGCCGAGGCGTCAGGCTGTCGTGTGCCAAGAACTCGGGCGCGAATGGCGCTTGGATGGTTGGATGCGAGGAAGCGTCGACTACTTCCCTCGTTGTGATTGCTTCCTTGGGTCAATCGTGACAACCTCTCCCCTCTCGTTGATATGCATCACCATGATCTTGCGTGTGCGTGGAAATTTTTGAAATTACTCGTTACCCAACACGGAGAGGGGGATTAAATGCATCGTCATCATCAACCATCCTCCATCACCAATTTCATGATGCTCACGCCCGTCGTAAGTAATCCCCATTAGGCTTGCTGGACGGTGATGGGTTGGATGAATTACCATGTAATCAAGTTAGTTTTGTTGGGTTTGATCCTAGTATCCACTATGTTCGAGATTGATGTTTCTATGACTTTCTTGCAATGCTTGCCACTAGGGCCAGTGCCATGATTTCAGATCTGAACCTATTATGTTTTCATGAATATATTGTTTCCTTATCCTATCTTGCAAGTCTAAAGTCACCTATTATGTGTTATGATCAAACCCCGGTGACAATAATCGAGATACTTCGGGTGACCATAGTTTGAGGGTTGTGTATTCACTATTGTTGCTTTGTTCCGGTTCTCTATTAAAAGGAGGCCTTAATATCCCTTAGTTTCCGCTAGGACCGCTGCCCGGGAGGGTAGGACAAAAGATGTCATGCAAGTTCTTTCCATAAGCACATATGACTATTCGGAATACATGCCTACATTACATTGTGATGGAGCTAGTTACGTGTCACCCTATGTTATAGCTATTACATGAGGAATGCATCCGACATAATTATCCATC
>JAHIAM010008859.1:0-15824 GCA_021605205.1 Aegilops longissima
CGCTAACTTGTTTTTGCGGGCATGTTGTGATGTGATATGGTCAAGGCGTGATGCTATATTTTATTGTATGAGATGATCATGTTTGTAACGGTTATCGGACGGCGAACCATATGGTTGTCGCTTTATTGTATGAAATGCAACCCTGTAATTGCTTTACTTTATCACTAAGCGGTAGCGATAGTCGTAGAAGCAATAGATGGCGAACGACAACGATGCTACGATGGAGATCAAGGTGTCGCGCGGTGGCGATGGTGATCATGGCGGTGCTTGAGATGGAATCACAAGCACAAGATGATGATGACCATATCATATCACTTATATTGATTGCATGTGATGTTTATCCTTTATGCATCTTATCTTGCTTTGATTGACGGTAGCATTATAAGATGATCTCTCACTAAAATTATCAAGAGGTGTTCTCCCGAGTATGCACCGTTGCAAAGTTCGTCGTGCCCGACACCGCGTGATGATCGGGTGTGATAAGCTCTCGTCCATCTACACGGGTGCAAGCCAGTTTTGCACACGGAATACTCGAGTTATACTTGACGAGCCTAGCATATGCAGATATGGCCTCGGAACACGAGAGACCGAAAGGTCGGCGTGAATCATATAGTAGATATGATCAACATAGTGATGTTCACCATTGAAACTACTCCATCTCACGTGATGATCGGACATGGTTTAGTTGATTTGGATCACGTAATCACTTAAGATGACTAGAGATGTCGGTCTAAGTGGGAGTTCTTAAGTAATATGATTAATTGAACTTTAATTTATCATGAACTTAGTCCTGGTAGTATTTTGCAAATTATGTTGTAGATCAATAGCTCGCGTTGTTGCTTCCCTATGTTTTTATATGTGTTCCTAGAAAATTGTATTGAAAGATGTTAGTAGCAATGATGCGGATTGGATCCGTGATCTGAGGTTTATCCTCATTGCTGCCTGAAGAATTATGTCCTTAATGCACGCTAGGTGCAGACCTATTGCAAGAGCAGATGCGGGCGTTATGAGCGTTTGGCTAGCTCAATATGAGCGACATGACGTTATGAGCGTTATGGCTAGCTCAATATGATGACTACTTGATAGTTTAGTGCACCATGTAGACGGCTTAGAATCGGGACTTCAAAGGCGTTTTGAGCGTCATGGACCATATGAGATGTTCCAGGAATTGAAGTTAATATTTCAGCAAATACCGAGTTGAGAGATATGAAGTCTCCAACAAGTTCTATAGCTAAAAGATGGAGAGAATCGCTCAACTAGTGAGCATGTGCTCAGATTATGCGAGTACTTCAATCGCTTGAATCAAGTGGGAGTTAATCTTCCGGATAAGATAGTGATTGACAGAATTCTCTAGTCACCATCACTAAAGTTACTAGAACTTCGTGATGAACTATAATATGCAAGGGATGACGAAAAAAATTCCCAAGCTCTTGCGATGCTAAAATCGTGAAGGTAGAAATCAAGAAAAACATCAAGTGTTGATGGTTGACAAGACCACTAGTCTCAAGGAAAAGGGCAAAGGGAAGAAGGGAACTTCAAGAAGAGCGGCAAGCAAGTTGCTGCTCGAGTGAAGAAGCCCAAGTCTGGATCTAAGCACGAGACTAAGTGCTTTTGCTACAATGGAACTGGTCCTTTGAAGCGGAACTACCCCAAGTATTTGGCGGATAAGAAGGATGGCAAAAGTGAACAAAGGTATATTTGATATACAAATTATTGATGTGTATTTTACTAGTGTTAGTAAACCCCTCGGTATTTGATACTTGGTTCGTTGCTAAGAGTAGTAACTTCAACAGGAGTTGCGAATAAGCAGAGACTAGTTGAAGGGGAAGTGACGATGAGTGTTGGAAGTAGTTCCAAGATTGATATGATCATCATCGCACACTCCCTATACTTTCGGGATTAGTGTGGAACCTAAATAAGTGTTATTTGGTGTTGAGCATAAATATGATTTGATCATGTTTATTACAATACGGTTATTCATTTAAGTAAGAGAATAAATTGTTGTTCGTTTTACATGAATAAAACCTTATATGGTTACACACCAATGAAAATAGTTCATTGGATCTCGATCATAGTGATACACATATTCATAATATTGAAACCAAAAGATGCAAAGTTAATAATGATAGTGCAACTTATTTGTGGCACTGCCGTTTAGGTCATATTGGTGTAAAGCGCATGAAGAAAACTCCATCTTGATGGACTTTTGGAATCACTTGATTATGAATCATTTGATGCTTGCGAACCGTGCCTTTTGGGCAAGATGACTAAAACTCCGTTCTCGGAACAATGGAACAAGCTACTAACTTATTGGAAATAATACATACCGATGTATGCGATTCAATGAGTGTTGATGCTCGTGGCAAGTATCATTATTTTCTGACTTTCACAGATGATTTGAGCAGATATGGTATATCTTCTTGATGAAACATAAGTCTGAAATAGTTGAAAAGTTCAAAGAATTTCAGAGTGAAGTAGAAAATCATCGTAACAAGAAAATAAAGTTTCTGCGATCTGATCGTGGAGATGAATATTTGAGTTCTGAGTTTGGTCTTCAATTAAAACAATGTGGAATAGTTTCACAGCTCACGCCACGGAACACCACAACGTTATGGTGTGTCGAGCGTCAAACCGTGACTTTATTTTTATATGGTGCGATCAATGATGTCTCTTACCGATTTACCAATATCGGTTTGGGGTTATGCATTAGAGACAGCTGCATTCACGTTTAATAGGGCACCATCTAAATCCGTTGAGGCGACACCATATGAACTATGGTTTAACGATGAAACCTAAGCTGTCGTTTCTTAAAAGTTTGGAGTTGTGATGCTTATGTGAAAAAGTTTTCACAGATAAGCTCGAACCCAAATCGGAGAATGCGTCTTCATAGAATACCCAAAAGAAACTGTTGGGTACACCTTCTATCACAGATCTAAAGGCAAAACATTCGTTGCTAAAATGGATCCTTTCTAGAGAAGGAGTTTCTCTCGAAAGAAGTGAGTGGGAGGAAAGTAGAACTTGATGAGGTAATTGTACCTTCTCCTTATTGGAAAGTAGTCGTTCGATGATTCCTACACCAATTAGTGAAAGTTAATGATGATGATCATGAAACTTCAGATCAAGTTGCTACCAAACCTCGTGAGGTCTTCAGAGTAAGATCCGCACCAGAGTGGTACGGTAATCATATTCGGAAGTCATGTTACTAGACCATGATGAACCTACGAACTATGAGGAAGCGATGATGAGCCCAGATTCGCGAAATGGCTTGAGGCCATGAAATCTGAGATAGGATCCATGTATGAGAACAAAGTATGGACTTTGATTGACTTGCTCTATGATCGGCAAGCCATGTTAAATAAATGGATCTTCAAGAGGAAGATGGACACGATAGTAGTGTTACTATCTACAAAGCTCGACTTGTTGCAAAAGGTTTTCGACAAGTTCAAGGTGTTGAATACGATGAAATTTTCTCACTCAAGCGATGCTTAAGTCTATTCGAATCATGTTAGCAATTGCCACATTTTATGAAATCGGCAAATGGATGTCAAAACTGCATTCCTTAATGGATTTATTAAAGAAGAGTTGCATATGATGCAACGAAGGTTTTGTCAATCCTAAAGATGCTAACAAAATGTGCAAGCTCCAACGATCCATCTATGGACTGGTGCAAGCATCTCGAGTTGGAATATATGCTTGATGATTTGATCAAAGCATATGGTTTTATCTGAACTTTTGGAGAAGCTGTATTTACAAGAAAGTGAGTGGGAGCACTACAAGATTTCGATAAGTATATGTGAATGACATATTGTTGATCGGAAATAATGTAGAATTATTCGCAAAGCATAAAGGAGTGTTTGAAAGGAGTTTTTCAAAGAAAGACCTCGGTGAAGCTGCTTACATATTGAGCATCAAGATCTATAGAGAAGATCAAGGCGCTTGATAAGTTTTTCAATGAATACATACCTTGACAAGATTTTGAAGTAGTTCAAAATGGAACAGTCAAAGAAAAGTTCTTGCTCGTGTTACAAGGTGTGAAATTGAGTAAGACTCAAATCCCGACCACGCAGAAAATAGAAAAGAGAATGAAAGTCATTTCCTATGCCTCACATAGGTTCTATAAAGTATGCTATGCTATGTACGGACCTATTGTATACCTTGCTCAATTTGGCAAGGGGTACAATAGTGATCTAGGAGTAGATCATGGACATTGGTCAAGAACATCCTTAGTGAGGACTAAGGAAATATTTCTCGATTATGGAGGTGATAAAAGAGCCCGTCGTAAAGAGTTACATCGATGCAAGCTTTTTACACTAATCCAGATGACTCTAAGTCTCAATCTGGATACATATTGAAAGTGGGAGCAATTAGCTAGAGTAGCTCAAGTCAGAGCATTGTAGACATAGAATATTTGCAAAATAGATACGGCTCGAATGTGACAGACCCGTTGACTAAGCTTCTCTCACGAGCAAAACATGATCATACCTTAGTACTCTTTGGGTGTTAATCACATAGCGATGTGAACTAGATTATTGACTCTAGTAAACCCTTTGGGTGTTGGTCACATGACGATGTGAACCATGGGTGTAAGGATCATTACTTTGTAATCTAGATTATTGACTCTAGTGCAAGTGGGAGACTAAGGAAATATGCCCTAGAGGCAATAATAAAGTTATTATTTATTTCCTTATATCATGATAAATGTTTATTATTCATGCTAGAATTGTATTAACCGGAAACATAATACATGTGTGAATATATAGACAAACAGTATGTCACTAGTATGCCTCTACTAGACTAGCTTGTTAATCAAAGATGGTTATGTTTCCTAACCATGAACAAGGAGTTGTTATTTGATTAACAAGGTCACATCATTGGTTGAATGATCTGATTGACATGACCCATTCCGTTAGCTTAACACTTGATCGTTTAGTATGTTAATGCTTTCTTCATGACTCATACATGTTCCTATAACTATGAGATTATGCAACCTCCGTTTGGAGGAACACTTTGGTACTACCAAGCGTCCTAGCGTAAGTCGGGTGATTATAAAGGAGTACTACAGGTGTTTCCAAAGGTACTTGTTGGGTTGGCGTATTTCGAGATTAGGTTTTGTCACTCCGATTGTCGGAGAGGTATCTCCAGGCCTTCTCGGTAATACACATCACTTAAGCCTTGCAAGCATTACAACTAATGAGTTAGTTGTGAGATGATGTATTACGGAGCAGTAAAGAGACTTACCGTAGCGAGATTGAACTAGGTATTGGATACCAGCGATCGAATCTCGGGTAAGTAACATACCGATGACAAAGGGAACAACGTTATCGTTATGCGGTTTGACCGATAAAGATCTTCAGTAGAATATGTAAGAACCAATATGGGCATCAGGTTCCGCTATTGGTTATTGACCGAGAATGGTTCTAGGTCATGTCTACATAGTTCTCGAACCCGTAGGGTCCTTGCACGCTAACGTTCGATGACAGTTCATAATGAGTTTATAAGTATTGATGCACCAAGGTTGTTGAGTCCGGATGTGATCACGGACATGACGAGGAGTCTCGAAATGGTCGAGACATAAAGATTGATATATTGGAAGCCTACATTTGGACATCGGAAGTGTTCAGGTGAAATCGAGTTTTACGAGATCAGGAGGTTACGGAACCCCGGAGGTCAATGGGCCTTAATGGGCCATAGGAGAAGAGGAAGGGCAGCCCAAGGTGGGCTGCGCCCTCCCCTCTAGTCCGAATAGGACAAGGAAGGGGGGCGCCCTTCCCCTCTCCCTCCTCCAATCCTAGTCCAACTAGGAAGGGGAGTCCTACTCCGGTGGGAGTAGGACTCCTCCTTATCTTGCCTCCTATAGGGCGGCCACCTCCCCTTGTCTCCTTTATATCATGGGCAGGGGCACCCCAAGACACACAAGTTGATCTACGGATCGTTCCTTAGCCGTGTGCGGTGCCCCTCCACCATATTCCACTTCGGTCATATCGTCGCGGAGCTTAGGCGAAGCCTGCGCGGAGAAGTCATATCGTCAGCGGAGCTTAGGGAAGCCCTGCGTCGGTGGAGCATCATCATCGTCCTGCTCGTCGTCTTGTGGAACTCATCCCGACACTTTCTGGATCGAGTCAGGGATCGTCATCGAGCTGAGCGTGTGCAGAACTCGGAGGTGCCGTCGTTCGGTGCTTGGATCGGTCGGATCGTGAAGCGTCGACTACATCAACAGCGTTGTTATAGCGCTTCGCTTTCGGTCTCACAGTGCGTGGCGACCTCTCCCTCTCGTTGCTATGCCATCACCATGGTCTTGCGTGTCGTGGAAATTTTGAAATTACTCGTTCCCCAACACAAGCCTCCCCTTGGCGCCGCCCGGAGATCTCATCTCCGGGGCTGGCGCCCCCTAGGGGCCTATATAAAGGGGGAGGAGGGCAGCCACACCATGCACTTGGCGCCTCCCTTCCCCTTGCTATACCTGTCCCTCCCTTGAGGCGCTTGGCGAAGCCTGCAGGGATCCTGCCATCCACCACCACGCCGTGTCTCTGGATCTTCATCAACCTCTCCTTCTCCTTGCTGGATCAAGAAGGAGGACCGTCTCCTACGACCGTCGTGTGTTGAGCTAGAGGTGCCGTCCGTTCGGCGCTAGGATCTCCGTGATTTGGACCACGAGCAGTCGACTCCCTCAACCCGTTCTCTTGAATGCTTCGCTCGATCTACAAGGGTATGTAGATGCACTCCTCTCTCGTTGCTAGATGAACTCAAAGATTGATCTTGGTGAAACCAGTAGGAAATTTTTATTTTCTGCAGGTTCCCCAACAGTGGCTTCATGAGCTAGGTCTTCGTAGTTCTCTTTGCGAGTAGAACACAAATTTGTTGTGGGCGTAGATGTTGTCAACTTTCTTGCCACTACTAGTCTTATTTTGCTTCAGCGGTATTATGGGATGAAGCGGCCGGACCGACCTTACCGTCGCTTACGTGAGGCAGTTCCACCGATGACATGCACTAGTTGCATAAGGTGGCTAGCGGGTGTCTGCTCTCCCACTTTAATTGGAGCGGATTCGATGAAAAGGGTCCTTATGAAGGGTAAATAGCAGTTGACAAATCACGTTGTGGTTTTTCGTAGGTAAGAAAACGTTCTTGCTAGAACCTATTATAGCCACGTAAAAGATGCAACAACAATTAGAGGACGTCTAACTTGTTTTTGCAGCAATTGCTTTATGATGTGATATGGCCAAAGTTGTGATGAATGATGAATGATATATTGTGATGTATGAGATCATGTTCTTGTAATAGGAATCACGACTTGCATGTCGATGAGTATGACAACGGCAGAACCATAGGAGTTGTCTTAATTATTGTATGACCTGCGTGTCAATGATTTAACGCCATGTAATTACTTTACTTTATTGCTAAACCATTAGCCATAGTAGTAGAAGTAATAGTTGGCGAGCAACTTCATGGAACACGATGATGGAGATCATGATGATGGAGATCATGGTGTCATGCGGTGCGAAGATGATCATGGAGCCCGAAGATGGAGATCAAAGGAGCTATATGATATTGGCCATATCATGTCACTACTGTTTAATTGCATGTGATGTTTATTATGTATATGCATCTTGTTTACTTAGAACGACGGTAGTAAATAAGATGATCCTCATAATAATTTCAAGAAAGTGTTCCCCTAAGCGTGCCCGTTCACGATTCGTTGTTCGAAGCACCATGATGATTGAAGGAAATATGCCCTAGAGGCAATAATAAAGTTATTATTTATTTCCTTATATCATGATAAATGTTTATTATTCATGCTAGAATTGTATTAACGGAAACATAATACATGTGTGAATACATAAACCTACGAGTGTCACTAGTATGCCTCTACTTGACTAGCTCGTTAATCAAAGATGGTTATGTTTCTAACCATGAACAAGGAGTTGTTATTTGATTAATGGGATCACATCATTGGTTGAATGATCGATTGACATGACCCATTCCATTAGCATAGCACCTGATCGTATAGTTTGTTGCTAGTGCTTTTCTTCATGACTTATACATGTTCCTATGACTATGAGATTATGCAACTCCCGTTTGCCGAGGAACACTTTGGGTGCTACCAAAGCGTCCTGCAATCTGGGTGATTATAAAGGTACATTACAGGTGTCTCCGAAGGTACATGTTGGGTTGGCATATTTGAGATTAGGATTTGTCCTCCGATTGTGGAGAGGTATCTCGGGCCCTCTCGGTAATGCACATCACATAAGCCTTGCAAGCATTGCAACTAAATGTGTTAGTTGTGAGATGATGTATTACGGAGCGAGAAAAGAGACTTGCGATGCAGATTGAACTAGGTATTGGATACGCGATCGAATCTCGGGCAAGTAATACCGATGACAAAGGAACAACGTATGTTGTTATGCGATCGACCGATAAAGATCTTCGTAGAATATGTAGGAGCCAATATGGGCATCAGGTCCGCTATTGGTTATTGACCGAGAGGTGTCTCGGTCATGTCTACATAGTTCTCGAACCCGTAGAGTCCTACGCTAACGTTTGATGGCGTTATTATGAGTTTATATGATATTGATGTACGAAGGTTGTTGAGTCCGGATGAGATCACGGACATGACGAGGAGTCTCGAAATGGTCGAGACATAAAGATTGATATATTGGAAGCCTATGTTTGGACTCGGAATCACTCCGGGTGAAATTGGGAATTTTCGAGTCAGGAGTTACTGGAACCTCCGGGAAGTCAATGGGCCTTGATGGGCCTTAGTGGGAAAGAAAGGGGCCATAGTGCTGGCGCACTCTTCCCCTTCCTAGTCCTATTAGGACTAGGAGAGAGGCCTCTCTCTCTCTCTTCCACTTGGGAAAACCTAGTTGGACTAGGATTGGGGAATCCTACTCATAGTAGGAGTAGGAAACCTGGTCGCCTCCTCTCTGGCCGGCCAGCCCTCCCCTTCCCTCCTTTATATACAAGGGCAGGGGCACCCCATGACACACAAGTTGATCATTGAGATCGTTCCTTAGCAGTGTCGGTGCCCCTTCCACTAAACTACACCTCGAATATACCGTTGCGGAGCTTAAGCGAAGCCCTGCGCCGTGGAACATCATCATCGTCCTGCACCGTCGTCTTGTGAAACTCTCCCTCAACACTCGGCTGGATCGGAGTTCGAGGGCGTCATCGAGCTGAGCGTGTGCAGAACTTCGGATGTGCCGTACGTTCGGTACTTGGATCGGTTGGATCGGGAAGAAATCGACTACTTCCTCTACGTTGCGTCAACGCTTCCGTTGCTGGTCTCGAGTGCGTAGACAACACTCTCATCTCGTTGCTATGCATCACCATGATCTTGCGTGATCGTAGGAAATTTTTGAAATTACTCGTTCCCACAGAGGCATCGAGCCTGGTTTTATGCGTTGATGTCATGTGCACGAGTAGAACACAAGTGAGTTGTGGGCGATACAAGTCATCTGCCTACCAGCATGTCATACTTTGGTTCAGCGGTATTGTGAGATGAAGCGGCCCGGACCGACATTACGCGTCGCTTACGCGAGACTGGTTTCACCGCTCCAGCACTTTCGTTGCTTAAAGGTGACGGCGGGTGTCTGCTCTCTCACTTTAGTTGAATCGAGTGTGACTCGCCCGGTCCTTGAGAAGATTAAAGCGGAGTCTATTTGCGAAATATCGTTGTGGTTTATGATCGTAGGTAAGACGGTTCTTGCTCAGCCCGTAGCAGCCACGTAAAACTTGCAACAACAAAGTAGAGGCGTCTAACTTGTTTTTGCAGGGCATGTTGTGATGTGATATGGTCAAGGCGTGATGCTATATTTTATTGTATGAGATGATCATGTTTTGTAACCGAGTTATCGAACTGGCGAGAGCCATATGGTTGTCGCTTTATTGTATGAAATGCAAGCGCCATGTAATTGCTTTACTTTATCACTAAGCGGTAGCGATAGTCGTAGAAGCAATAGTTGGCGAGGCGACAACGATGCTACGATGGAGATCAAGGTGTCGCGCCGGTGGCGATGGTGATCATGGACGTGCTTGGGATGGAGATCACAAGCACAAGATGATGATGACCATATCATATCACTTATATTGATTGCATGTGATGTTTATCCTTTATGCATCTTATCTTGCTTTGATTGCGGTAGCATTATAAGATGATCTCTCACTAAAATTATCAAGAAGTGTTCTCTCACGAGTATGCACCGTTGCGAAAGTTCTTCGTCTTTGAGACACCACGTGATGATCGGTGTGATAGGCTCTACGTTCAAATACAACGGGTGCAAAACAGTTGCGACCGGAATACTCAGAGTTAAACTTGACGAGCCTAGCATATAAGATATGGCCTCGGAACACGAGACCGAAAGGTCGGCGTGAATCATATAGTAGATATGATCAACATAGTGATGTTCACCATTGAAACTACTCCATCTCACGTGATGATCGGACATGGTTTAGTTGATTTGGATCACGTAATCACTTAGATGACTAGAGAGATGTCTATCTAAGTGGGAGTTCTTAAGTAATATGATTAATTGAACTTTAATTTATCATGAACTTAGTCCTGGTAGTATTTTGCAAATTATGTTGTAGATCAATAACTCGTGTTGTTGCTTCCCTATGCTTTTATATGTTTGTTTTGATATGTTCCTAGAAAATTGTGTTGAAAGATGTTAGTAGCAATGATGCGGATTTGATCCGTGATCTGAGGTTTATCCTCATTGCTGCCTGAAGAATTATGTCCTTAATGCACGCTAGGTAGACGGACCTATAGCAGAGCAGATGCGGAGCGTTATGAGCGTTTGGCTAGCTCAATATGATGACTACTTGATAGTTTAGTGCACCATGTTACGGCTTAGAATCGGGACTTCAAAGGCGTTTTGAGCGTCATGGACCATATGAGATGTTCCAGGAGTTGAAGTTAATATTTCAAGCAAATACCGAGTTGAGAGATATGAAGTCTCCAACAAGTTCTATAGCTAAAGGATGAGGAGAATCGCTCAACTAGTGAGCATGTGCTCAGATTATGCGGTGCTTCAATCGCTTGAATCAAGTGGGAGTTAATCTTCCGGATAAGATAGTGATTGATAGAATTCTCTAGTCACCATCACCAAGTTAGTAGAACTTCGTGATGAACTATAATATGCAAGGGATGACAAAAGTAATTCCCAAGCTCTTTGATGCTGAAATCGCGAAGGTAGAAATCAAGAAAAGAGCATCAAGTGTTGATGATTGACAAGACCACTAGTCTCAATGAAAAGGGCAAAGGAAGAAGGAACTTCAAAAGAGCGGCAAGCAAGTTGCTACTCGGTGAAGAAGCCCAAGTCTGGACCTAAGCACGAGACTAAGTGCTTTTGCTACAATGGAATTGGTCCTTTGAGCGGAACTACCCCAAGTGTTTGGCGGATAAGAAGGATGGCAAAGTGAACAAAGATATATTTGATATACAGATTATTGATGTGTATTTTACTAGTGTTCATAGCAACCCCTCAGTATTTGATACTGGTTCAGGTTGCTAAGAGTAGTAACTTCGAAGCGGAGTTGCAGAATGAAGCGAAACTAGTTGAAGGGAAGTGACGATGAGTGTTGGAAGTAGTTCCAAGATTGATATGATCATCATCGCTACCTCCCTATACTTTCGGGATTAGTGTTAAACCTAAATAAATGTTATTTGGCGTTTGTTGAACATGAATATGATTTGATCATGTTTATTGCGATACGTTATTCATTTAAAGTCAAAGAATAATTGTTGTTCTTTTAATGAATAAAACCTTGATGGTCATACACCCAATAAAATAGTTTGTTGGATCTCGATCGTAGTGATACACATATTCAAAATATAGATGCCAAAAGATGCAAAGTTAATAATGATAGTGCAATTTATTTGTGGCACTTTGCCGTTTGGTCATATCGTTGTAAAGCGCATGAAGAAACTCCATAAAGATGGATTTTGGAATCACTTGTTATGAATCATTTGATGCTTGTGAACCGTGCCTTTTGGGCAAAATGACTAAAACTCCGTTCTCGGAACAATGGAACAAGCTACTAACTTATTGGAAATAATACATACCGATGTATGCGATCCAATGAGTGTTGATGCTATGGCAAGTATCGTTATTTTCGACCTTCACAAGATGATTTGAGCAGATATGGGTATATCTACTTAATGAAACATTAGTCTGAAATATTTGAAAAGTTCAAAGAATTTCAGAGTGAAGTTGAAAATCATCGTAATAAGAAAATAAAGTTTCTACGATCTGATCGTGGAGGCGAATATTTGAGTTCTGAGTTTGGTCTTCATTGAAACAATGCGGAATAGTTTAGCAACTCACGCCACCGGAACACCACAAGCGCAATGGTGTGTCCGAGCGTCTGTCGCACTTTACTAGATATGGTGCGATCTATGATGTATCTTACCGATTTACCACTATCGTTTTGGGGTTATGCATTAGAGACATCTGCATTCACATTTAATAGGGCACCATCTAAAATCCGTTGAGATGACACCGTATGAACTATGGTTTAGCAGTAAACCTAAGCTGTCGTTTCTTAAAGTTTGGAGTTGTGATGCTTATGTGAAAAAGTTTTCACCTGATAAGCTCGAACCCAAATCGGAGAAGTGCATCTTCATAGAATACCCAAAGGAAACTGTTGGGTACACCTTCTATCACAGATCCGAAGGCAAGTTTTTCGTTGCTAAGATGGATCCTTTCTAGAGAAGAAGTTTCTCTCGAAAGAAGTGAGTGGGAGGAAAGTAGAACTTGATGAGGTAATTGTACCTTCTCCATTATTGGAAAGTAGTTCATCACAGAAATCAGTTCCAGTGATTCCTACACCAATTAGTGAGGAAGTTAATGATGATGATCATAAAACTTCAGATCAAGTTGCTGCCAAACCTAGTAGGTCTTCGAGTAAAATCCGCACAGAGTGGTATGGTAATCATGTTCGGAAGTCATGTTACTAGACCATGATGAACCTACGAACTATGAGGAAGCGATGATGAGCCCAGATTCACGAAATGGTTTGAGACCATGAAATCTGAGATGGGATCCATATATGAGAACAAAGTGTGGACTTTGATGGAGTTGCCGATGATCGGCAAGCCATATTATATAAATGGATCTTCAAGAGGAAGGCAGAATCTGATAGTAGTGTTACTATCTACAAAGTTCGACTTATGCAAAAGGTTTTCGACAAGTTCAAGGTGTTGACTACAAATGAGATTTTCTCAAGCATGTGCGATTCTTAAGTCTGTCCGAATCATGTTAGCAATTGCCACATTTTATGAAATCTGGCAAATGGATATCAAAACTACATTCTTTAATGGATTTATTAAAGAAGAGTTGTATATGATGCAACCAAGTTTTTGTCAATCCTAAAGGAGCTAACAAAATGTGCAAGCTCCGCGATCCATCAATGGACTGGTGCAAGCATCTCGGAGTTGGAATATACGCTTTGATGTGTTGATCAAAGCATATGATTTTATCTGAACTTTTGGAAAGGCCTGTATTTACAAGAAAGTGAGTGGGAGCACTACAGCATTTCGATAAGTATATGTGAATGACATATTGTTGATCGGAAATAATGTAGAATTATTCGCAAAGCATAAAGGAGTGTTTGAAAGGAGTTTTTAAAGAAAGACCTCGGTGAAGCTGCTTACATATTGAGCATCAAGATCTATAGAGATAGATCAAGACGCTTGATAAGTTTTTCAATGAATACATACCTTGACAAGATTTTGAAGTAGTTCAAAATGGAGCAGTCAAAAAAAGAGTTCTTGCCTGTGTTACAAGGTGTGAGATTGAGTAAGACTCAAAACCCGACCACGGCAGAAGATAGAAAGAGAATGAAAGTCATTCCCTATGCATCAGCCATAGGTTCTATAAAGTATGTCATGCTGTGTACCAGATCTATTGCATACCCTACCACTAAGATTGGCAAGGAGGTGCAATAGAGATCTAGGAGTAGATCAATGGACAGCGGTCAAAATTATCCTTAGTAGAATAAGGATATATTTCTCGATTATGGAAGTGAAAAAGGTTAGTCGTAAAGGTTACGTCGATGCAAGTTTTAACACTAATCTAGATGACTCGAGTCTCAATCTGGATACATATAGAAAGTGGGAGCAATTAGCTAGAGTAGCTCCGTGCGAGCATTGTAGACATAGAAATTTGCAAAATACTTACGGCTCGAATGTGAGCAGACCCGTTGACTAAAATTATCTCACAAGCAAAACATGATCACACCTTAGTACTCTTTGGGTGTTAATCACATAGCGATGTGAACTAGATTACTGAATCTAGTAAACCCTTTGGGTGTTGGTCACATGTCGATGTGAACTATGGGTGTTAACCACATATAGATGTGAACTATTGATGTTAAATCACATGGCGATGTGAACTAGATTATTGACTCTAGTGCAAGTGGGAGACTGAAGGAAATATGCCCTAGAGGCAATAATAAAGTTATTATTTATTTCCTTATATCATGATAAATGTTTATTATTCATGCTAGAATTGTATTAACCGGAAACATAATACATGTGTGAATACATAAACCTACGAGTGTCACTAGTATGCCTCTACTTGACTAGCTCGTTAATCAAAGATGGTTATGTTTCCTAACCATGAACAAGGAGTTGTTATTTGATTAACGGGATCACATCATTAGTTGAATGATCTGATTGACATGACCCATTCCATTAGCATACTTTTGATCGTATAGTTTGTTGCTAGTGCTTTTCTTCATGACTTATACATGTTCCTATGACTATGAGATTATGCAACTCCGTTTGCCGAGGAACACTTTGGGTGCTACCAAGCGTCTACGTAATCTGGGTGATTATAAAGGTACATTACAGGTGTCTCCGAAGGTACATGTTGGGTTGGCATATTTGAGATTAGGATTTGTCACTCCGATTGTCGGAGAGGTATCTCTGGGCCCTCTCGGTAATGCACATCACATAAGCCTTGCAAGCATTGCAACTAAATGTGTTAGTTGTGAGATGATGTATTACGGAGCGAGAAAAGAGACTTGCCGATGGAGATTGAACTAGGTATTGGATACTGACGATCGAATCTCGGGCAAGTAACTACCGATGACAAAGGAACAACGTATGTTGTTATGCGGTCGACCGATAAAGATCTTCGTAGAATATGTAGGAGCCAATATGGGCATCCAGGTCCGCTATTGGTTATTGACCGAGAGGTGTCTCGGTCATGTCTACATAGTTCTCGAACCGTAGAGTCCTTGCAACAACGTTTCGATGGCGGTTATTATGAGTTTATATGATATTGATGTACGAAGGTTGTTGAGTCCGGATGAGATCACGGACATGACGAGGTCTCGAAATGGTCGAGACATAAAGATTGATATATTGGAAGCCTATGTTTGGACTCGGAATCACTCCGGGTGAAATTGGGAATTTTCGAGATGCAGGAGTTCGGAACCTCCGGGAAGTCAATGGGCCTTGATGGGCCTTAGTGGGAAAGAAAAGGGGCCATAGTGCTGGCGACCTTCCCCTTCCTAGTCCTATTAGGACTAGGAGAAGGCCTCTCTCTCTCTTCCCACTTGGGAAAACCTAGTTGGACTAGGATTGGGGAATCCTACTCCTAGTAGGAGTAGGAAACCCTGGTCGCCTCCTCTCTCGGCGCCAGCCCTCCCTTCCTCCTTTATATACAAGGCGGGGCACCCCATGACACACAAGTTGATCATTGAGATCGTTCCTTAGCGTGTCGGTGCCCCTTCCACTAAACTACACCTCGAATATACCGTTGCGGAGCTTAAGCGAAGCCTGCGCGGTGGAACATCATCATCGTCCTCGCCGTCGTCTT
>JAHIAM010008861.1:0-12425 GCA_021605205.1 Aegilops longissima
AACAAACCAACGCCCACTTCTTCATTAGGACCCCTCTATCTAGTAAAACAACTTAAACATGTTTTTGAAAATTTTAAATTTTGAATTAGAACAGATTTGTATTCAAACTTCGCTTAACCGTAACTTGAGTTTCGTAGCTCCGTTTGAGTTGATTCTTTTTGCGAATCGAAGCTCGTGACGTAAACTTTCTGATAAGGCCAAATCCAATTAATTTTGGCACTGTTAGAAATTGTTTTCTGTTGCAAGAGTTATTTGCTTGGTTTTGAAGTTTTCCGAATTGTTTTCTTTGTTCGTTCCGATCTTTTGAGTGATTGCTTATGTGTGGTTACTATTGCTTGCTTACGATAGATTGACTGGAGTGTGACGAGTAGAACTAAGAGTGTTGAGTGCGAATCATCTTCATCAACAGTACATGCAAGTTCACACTTTGATCATATCCCTGTCATACCTAGTTTTTATGCATTAGTTTCAACCCTCAAACATTGCATGAGTAGGATTGATAACATGTGGGTTTTGGGAAGTAGTTGATGAGGTAGGAACCTATTGTCTTATTCAAACCTTGGGAGTTACTACTACGTTATGCTTATACTGCTCTGCTATGCTCGTAGACGTGGTTTGGTTTGAGTGATTCATGACAGATGTGAGAGTTATTATTAATGGTTAACTTAAGGTGGCTACTTTAATACATATCTGGGTGGAATGGTAGGGTACCTGGAGCACCAGTGGTTTGACGGGCACACGGGAACCCGTGCTTGCCAAGGGATCCAGAAGGACCGTGTGATCACCCTATGGAATGCCACCCAGGCTCAAAGGGATCATAAGATTGTTCATGCTAGAAACTTCCGTGTGCAGCCACAAGCTATTATGGGCTCTAGCATAGTTGAGTATGTTGCATGACCTCTTCCGGTGGTAGGCTAGCAGGATGTAGGGAGTGTAGGTTGGTCTTGTCTACCGGGGTTAGAGTTAATGCTTACGAAGGACTGTGTTTGGTCATCCGTTTCTCAAACACCATGTAGTGCAAGAAATCCAACGGAGGAGATCGAGTCTTGTGGGGAAAAGTGCGCAAACCTCTGCAGAGTGTACAAACTAATCATGATTAGCCGTGTCCCCAGTTATGGACATCTTGAGTATCTAGTTCTTGGATTATCATGTTGATCTCATTATTCTATATATTAAATTTGTTGGGTACTTAACTTTTAATTGGGGTTGAGATGGGGTTTACCATTCTCAATGTTTTCAACCAACTTTGTAGTTAAATAAAATGTATTCCTTTGCAGTAGGGAAAAATTGGCTTTCCGCAAAACATTATAACCATAGAGCTTTTCCACCAGCCATATATGAATGTAGTGATAGCTATTATTCATCATTATCCTATGGTGTGAATTTGCCAGTACATTCAATGTACCGACCCTTTGTGGCTGCAACGTCTCATGTTGCAGGATTCTTATGACGAGTAAGTGATACGTTAGGGTTATGATTTCTACACTCAACTTTGCCGTTGGTGTTGATGGGAATCCACAACCTTGTTACTTCCGCTATTTGGATTGAGGTAATAGTATTTACGTTATGTTATACATGTGATTTACCTCTATTATAAATCCTCGATCTTGTGTGTGTCGACATACCGATCCGAGGATGACACTTAAGCCAGAGACTTGACCGTCTGAGATCGAATCGCTACAAGATGGTATCGAGCACATGTTGACTATAGGGCGTGACACTTAGAAGCGGCAAACCCATAGGAAAGATTTTCTCTATAACTTTCTTTTCAAATAGGATCTTTTACCTCTCTTCTATTACGAGCTTATTCAAATATTCCCTTTTAGTGAGACCATACCCTTTTCCTTTTGACCACACGAAGATTCAGCGGATGAGACCACTCCAAGAAGTACAAGATATCGGACAACTAAGACCAATTGGAATGAAGAGGATTTTACCATACATTATGATAATGGAAGCGACAACTATTGAAGACTACGAAGACTAGGAGAATTAGAGGCTACGAAGAATTCCTAGGTTTTTATGACCTAGGAAGGCTACCCTATGGAACTTGCGAGACTATGGAAGTTATCAATACCGAGATCAAGGTGTATCGAAGAAAGACCGGAGCATGGAGAGTTAAAAACCTCAAAATTTTGACGAGAAAACCCTAAGGCAGGAGATATCAACTATGGAATGATAGCTCATGGAAATGACAAGATCAGAAACACGGTTATCCATGATGTCATTGCCGTGATGCTATTGTCACCGCTGAGTTAAGCATGCATTTCTACGGAAGGATTGGATGGTAGAAGGCTGATGGAGCATCTGTCAGGAGAAGGATGCAGTTTTAACCTTAGCTGGTGTATCGTCAGGATCTGGAGAATTACATCAAGAAGTTTAAGATGGACCTGCAGGAAGTCATATTTGACGAAAGTATTATGTGAAGAACTCGGGACCCGAAGCTGAAAGTAGCCAAGTGAAGGAGCAAAACCTCGAGATCTGGGAGATTAAATCGAGAGCTGAAGGACGATAAGACCATGGTTCATGCCAAGGATGTTGAAATCCAGAAGTTGGGCGTAACTCGAAATATTGAAGGGCCACAAGAGACTTTGCATCAACAAAGATGATCTTGCAAAAGAACTTGAGAAGGTCAACACGATCGAGAATAAGCCATCGAAGACATGAACAAGACTTGAAGAGTTTGGCGACGTTGAAGATTTGTTGACCTTTAGAAGACCAAACCCCTATTATACCTGCGTTAGATGCGCCGGTTGTGAGCTGTCACTTGTTTGATGTTTTTCCCGACAACCACAAATAAAATCTGTCTTTTCAAAACTTTTGTTTGTATTTTGTGCATCCCTCTCGATATCTCTTATCCCACCCAAACCTATGGACCAAATAGAGGATGAATGGAGATGAGCTTATATTTTTGGATCGATGAGTCAATTGGAGATGGACCAATGGTTTGAACATGGAGGACCACATGGAGGATAACACTATAGCGGAAAGGATATAACCCACATACTCTTGATGCTTTGAAGAGGTGCTCCTACATGGTGGAGGATGTACCAAAGCATCAATGGATGGCAAGGAGTAACCACTTGGAAAGAATTTTAGTTGACTCCGCTAAAGTCTCGGCTTGTGTCCCAGAAGTTGAAGCCTTATGGTAATGATATGAAGAAACCTTGTGCATGCAAGCCTTGTGGAGAAATAGGACACAACCATAAAGAACCCCCAGACGAATACACTCATAAGCGGAGGATTACCAAAGGAGTTAGCGAGGATCTCGGGGAGCTTCGTTTGGAGATAGTCCCCATAGGTTTCGTTGCAACAATGGAGTTCAATCAACCTTAGTGGGAAAGATTCTAGAAGCTCAAAAGGTTGACAAAGAGATGGCTGGGATAAAGGAGAAAATGAGCAAAGGAAAAGCCAAAGGTTTTCGTGAGGATGAGCATGAGACCTTATGGTTTGAGCCTATGTATATGTGCCCAATAATGAAGAGATCGGGAAGTTAATACTTGAGGCTCATGACTCACCATACTCGATTCACCACGAAACACCAAGATGTATTGGATTTGAAGGGCGTTTACGGTGGTGGTATGAAGAAGGAGATTGCGAGTATGTAGCGGTATGTGAGGTAGTAAAGGCGAGAACATCGAAGCCATCGGGATTACTGCAGCCTATCCGACACTTTCGAATGGAAGTGGGACAAGCTTGGCATGGATTTCATTACGGATTGCCAGGGACCCGATCGGGATATAGATTCTATCTGGGCAGTAGTTGCGTTTGACCAAAGTAGCTCACTTTATACGGTGAAAACCACCTATACAAGTGCGAAGTTGGCCAAGATATATATGACCGAGGATCGTATGTCGCATGGAGTTCGAGGACCATCATATCGGATAGAGGAACACAGGTTTACCTCAAAGTTTTGGAATCAGCTGCACTAGACTTTGGATACTAGGCTGAGTTCGATGCAGCCTTTCATCCATGACAGATGGATATCGGAAGAGTCAATCAGATTACGGAGGACATGTTGAGAGTGTTGCGCTAGATTATGGATCTAGTAGGGATGATAATCTACCTTCTGAGTTCTCATACAACAATAGTTACCAAGCCGTTTGAACATGGCCCTTTTGAAGCTTTGTATGGGAGAAGGGCGGACACGTTGATGTGGGATGAAGTTGGAGACCGTTAGTTGTTTGGACCAATTGTGATCAAGAGTGGAAGAGAATGTTAAGTTGATTGAGATAGACTTAAGGTAGCTCAGTCCAGGCGGAAGAGTTCTGTGAGACTCAAAAAGCAAGGAGGTAGTCTATGAAATTGGAGATAGAGCATGTCTTTGTGTGTCCCCTCTGCGAGGAGTTAAGCGATTTGGAGTTAAGGAAAGTTAGCCCGAGATTTGTGGGACCATACAAAGTTTTGGGCGTATGGGAGAAGTGGCCAACAAGTTGGAGTCACGAAGGACTGTCGAGGAGTTAGTGATGTGTTTCACGTTTCCCGTTGAAGAAGTGCCATCGAGAGATGGCCAATATTCCCTGTGGGGCTTGACCTTGGAAAGGATAATAATGTTCCATGAAGTGGAGTATGGACTTCATAAGTATAAGTTTTATCTCGGTATGTGGGATATCCCACAGGGCGAAGATATGAATTACTATTGGATATAAAGGAGGTATGATGTTGGAAATATGGATCAAGGGAAATTCCATGATGAGTCTGAGTAATCATGTCCTAGTTTGGTGCCAATAGAAGGAAGGGAGACAATACAATTGGATGGATTTTAAGTATGCTAGGAAGCTGGAGGTGGGATGTTGGATTAGAGATCCGTTGCCCCGATGATGAGTTAAAGGTTTGCAAGTGATGAGATGGGCCATAACCCACAGGCCCCAGGACCTGCCAAGAAGCAAGCACACTCTTGCTGAAGGAAAAACCCTGGAAGAAGTTACGATTTTATCGATAGACGATCTTATAGGAGTAACGCAAAACCTGAGAGTTGTGAAGGAATGATACATGTTCATTTGGCTTGCAGAATCAATGGATTTATCCGAACTCGGTTTGCTGACAAGAGAAATTCTGCAATGCTTGTGAGGATGACCGATTGTTAGTATGCGAGATTCACTAAACCATATACAAGGTAGTGATTTGGGTGTGGGATGGGTTGATCACCATACTGACTTACTCTTATTATTCTCCTTGCTATATGGGATTGTAAATCTGAGTAACTTACCTATAGTAGAGAGACGATGATCTAAACCTTGTTTAAACCTTAGAATGGTATAAGAATTTTTCCCCTTTTACAAGGCAGATTTTGCCAACCATAGGTTATACGGTGAGGATCAACCAAACCCATTTCCTGTAGGAGAAACCCTAAATTGTTGACCACCATGAGATATCGATAGTTAGTTAGTATTGGCGCGGACCGTCACTAAGAAGACCCAATCTTGGAATAACTTTACCAAGAGGAAAGAGAGCGAATTGAGGAAAAGGTTATGCGCTCTTTGGAAAAAGTCGGAGAAGGAATTATCTTGAAGATCGAGAAGACCAACCCTGTCAAGAATAAGGATGGAGTATATGAGTATTGATGGGACCGTAAAATGTTTCTAAGGGTGGTAGCACCCGGACCCCTGTGATGATCGATGGATTTTGAGAACACCTCCAAACCTAACCTATTTCTTTCTAGCCTCTCTGAATCTCGAGGACGAGATTCATTTTAAGGGTGGTAGGTTTGTAACATCCCAAAATTCTAAATTTTGGAATGTTATATTAAATAGATAGATTTGATTGATTGTGTGAAACTGAGTGAAATTCGAAACTTTTTGAAAGTTAAATGAGAGGGAATAAAAGGACTTTCCCAAACTTTATTTTTTCATTTACGATCTTCGTGAATTCAAATTCTTTTCAAATACAAAACCCTAGAGAGAAGATGACATGACTTCTTCCATTTAAATAAATGAAAAGGGTGTTTGAAAATATTTGAATTCCATTTGAAATATTTTCCAACTCGAAACTTTATGCAACTCAATGATTTTCACGAGAAAAGATAAAATGACTTCTTCAAAACATATGAAATATGAGTTGGGAGTTTCAAAGAAACTCAAATTTAAAATCCATTTGAAATTATTTTTCAATTTGGGTTATTTGAGTTTTATTCAAATTATTTTTCCAAAAATCAAATATAGGAAATTAGGGTAAAATGATTCCTACAATAAAAATTGGAGAAAAATTAATTTGAAATCATTTTGGTATTTTTAAAATGATTTTAGTGGGTTTTATTGAATCATTAGCATTGTTTGATTTATTCAAATTTTTGTAGATTTTATTTAAAGTTATAAAAATGTTCATGTTGTAGAAAATTGTTTTCTGAAATTTTTGATATATTATATGCCTATATAATATTTATTTATTTATTTATTTTGTTTTAGTTACTTTTAGTTTATGCTGTTTAAAAAATGTTTTTTTAAAAAAAAGTAGGCCGAAGCCCACCGAGTCAGGCCGGCCTAGCTAGAGGCCGAGCCAACCCAGCCAAGCCACTCGCCCGCGTGCGCGCCGCAGCAGGCCGCGGCCTAGCGGCCCACCTCCCAGTCGTCCTCGACCCTCGGTCGGAGACCAATTCCAGCACGCCACCGCCGCTACTGCCGTGTCCTCGCCGGACTTCTCCACGCCTCGCCTCGCCTCCTCCTCCAAGTCTCCTCCTCCCTTTATATAGCCGGACCCGGTCCGTTTCCTCGAAACCAGAGCCACGGAGTCCGCGCCGCCACGCCCTCGCTGGAGTTGCCGCCGCTCGAGCTTCACCGCCATCGCCTGCTCCACCCTTCACTCCCGATCGCGCGCCCTCCAACCTCACCGCCGCTGCAGCGCCTGCGCCCTCGCCGCCGCCGTCGGCCGAACCGCCGCCCGTCGGCCGAGCCGCCGCCGCTCTTCCCCATCGCGGTGAACTCCATGCCGCGTAACCACCGCTTCTCTCCCTCATCCATTAGATCTAGGATCGCGGTTCATATTAGACTAGGATTTGTTTTTTATTTTTATTTTGAACCAGTATGCTCTAAATAGCTAGCGTTCACTAGTTAAATCTCTGTAGTGGACGAATTATAGCTTATGTCATGCGAGCGTTAGATTCGAAAGGATTTTTCTTTTTGTTTTAGATTTCGGCCAGGGACCCATCCGTGAATATTATATTTATAGATTAGTCCATGTACTTCAATCTATCACAACTTTTTACTCGTTTATCCAAACTCAACGAAACTAACACCCACTTCTTTGTTATGATCCCCTCTATCCAGTTAAACGACTTAAATATGTTTTTGAAAATTTTAAAATTTAAATTAGAACAGATTTGTATTCAAACTTCGTTTATCCATAACTTGAGTTTCGTAGCTCCGTTTGAGTTGATTCTTTTTGCAAATCGAAGCTTGTGACCTAAAATTTCTGATAAGGCCAAATTCCCTTAATTTTGGTACTGTTAGAAACTTTTTTATGTTGCAAGAGTTATCTACTTGGTTTTGAAGTTTTCCGAATTGTTTTCTTCGTTCGTTCCGATCTTTTGAGTGATTGCTTATGTGTGGTTACTATTGCTTGCTTACGATAGATTGACGGAGTGTGGAGTAGAACTAAGAGTTTTGAGTGTGAATCATCTTCATCAACAATACAGGCAAGTTCACACTTTGATCATATCCCTTTCATACCCAGTTTTTATGCATTAGTTTCAACCCTCAAACATTGCATGAGTAGGATTGATAACATGTGGGTTTTGGGAAGTGGTTGATGAGGTAGGAACCTATTGTCTTATTCAAACCTTGGGAGTTACTACTATGTTATGCTTATACTGCTCTGCTATGCTCGTAGACGTGGTTTGGTTTTAGTGATTCATGATAGATGTGAGAGTTATTATGAACGGTTAACTTAAGGTGGCTACTTTAATACACATCTGGGTGGAATGGTAGGGGCACCTGGAACACCAGTGGTTTGCGGGGCACTGGAGAACCAGTTCTTTCCCAAGGGGATCCGGAGGACCCGTGTGATCACCCTATGGAATGCCACCCAGGCTCAAAGGGATCATAAGATTGTTCATGCTAGAAACTTCCGTGTGCAGCCACAAGCTATTATGGGCTCTAGCATAGTTGAGTATGTTGCATGACCTCTTCAAGTGGTAGGCTAGCAGATGTAGGGGATGTAGGTTGGTACTTGTCTACCGGGGTTAGAGTTAATGTACGAAAGACTGTGTCTCGGTCATCCGTTTATCAAACACCATGTAGTCGAGAAATCCACGGAGGAGATCGAGTCTTGTGGGGAAAAGTCATAAACCTCTGCGAGTGTACAAACTAATCATGATTAGCCGTGTCCCCGATTATGGACATCTTGAGTATCTAGTTCTTGGATTATCATGTTGATCTCATCACTCTATATATTAAATTTGTTGGGTTGTTAACTTTTAATTGGGGATCAGATGGGGTTTACCATTCTCAATGTTTTCAACCAACTTTGTAGTTAAATAAAATGTATTCCTTTGTAGTAGGAAAAATTGGCTTTCGGCAAAACATTATAACCGTAGAGCTTTCCACTAGCCATATATGCATGTAGTGATAGCTATTATTCATCATTATCCTATAGTGTGAATTTGCGGTACATTCAATGTCTTGACCCTTTGTGGCTGCAACGTCTCATGTTGCGGATTCTTCTGATGAGTAAGTGATATGTTAGGATTCGATTTCTACACTCAACTTTGCGTTGGTGTTGATGGGAATCCACAACCTTGTTACTTCCGCTATTTGGATTGAGGTAATAGTATTTACGTTATGTTATACATGTGATTTACCTCTGTTATAAATCCTCGAGTACTATGTGTGTCGACATACCGATCGGTATGACATAACCGAGACTTGACCGTGCGAGGTCGGTCGCTACAATTACCTAACTCCTGTTTTAATCCGATCTTTCTTATACTCTCTTATAACCTTTTGCGATTTTTAACAGGCGATGATCCATTCGGAAGAAACCACAGGATAAACCGGCCAAGACACCTCACCCCAAGACCAAGGTTACCAAGAAGCTGCCAAGAAGAAAACCGCTGAGTCCACGAGTTGAACATTGATGATGATCTTGATAACCCGGCATCGAGGTAGAACTTGATTCTCTTGGCTCCTTTTTCATACACCTCATAGACTATGACCATTATCGAGGATGACCGAGGCTAGCCATCTTGGTGGCGTAGAGTAATTATTCTTTCCTCTGGTTGAGATCCTCTGCCAACCAGAAAACCCGTCAAGCAAACCGAAAGTAATATTTTCACACCCTCTAGCTAATTTGGATCCAAACTTTCTTTTGAAGAAACAACAACACTGAGCTCGCCACACAACCCGGCTTAGTGGCGGTGATTACTTCCTCCGGTTTACGAACACCTTTGGTTCGTAAACACGCTGAGGTCTCTTACACTTCGCCATATGTTATCCCAAGGCAGGTTATTTCCGATATCCTCTTAATCCGTCGATTCAAATTATCAAGGAACTTCCATTCTTCCTCTGGCGAGTCAACGAGGACACAAATTCCAACCCTTAAAACAGTTCTGGTAAGCATATTAGCTGACCCTTCATATCTTATACTTGATCGTATATTGACTGATGTACCTTGTATTATTTTGGGGCCAAAGCGAGCCACAAAAGGCTAAGGTGAATAAACCGATGATGACCCTATTCATACGAACGGAAAGGACCCTGAACCATATAATCCGAATGCTGATAATATCACGATGATTAGCTACCAAGATGAAGAAACTGAAGTTTAACATATGGAAATTGATCGCGGGTCATGCCTATAACCCAAGCCCAGCTAAAGCTGCGATGACAAAACCTACGATGTTGTAATTCTTGGCCTTGGTTTCACATCTCCAGCAACCCCATTGCTCTATCCAAACACAGTGCCAAGGAAGAAATCTCTGCTGTTGACAAGGGCAAGTGGAAGCGAATTTGAAGCTATGCTCACCTCGGTGCCTAAGATATTCATTACGGGTTTTTGAACCGTTTGTACACAAGCCGTGACTACAAAGCCAGCTTAGTGAGCATGATAAAGGAAGCGATATGAAGTAAATATTGTTAACTCTGTATAAGTATTCTTCCCTTGTGATCGGTTTTAGAATATCAACTCGGTAGCCCCAAGGGCGTTTATAATACCAATACAAACCGGGACTTTGTAAAATAACCATCGTCAACTTTGCTGTAGCCCCCAAGGGTCGGTTTATCTTTTAAGATGAACCAGAACTTTTAGAATAACAATCCTTCAATTTCACGCGTAGCCCCCATGGGCAGTTTATCTTTTAAAATGAACCGGACTGTTATCTTGTAAAGCTCAAAATTCTTGTTGAATACCTTTGTAAACTGATTGGTGATGGAAGAAAAATCCATAGCTTTAACTTGAGCAAATACGCATTAGCCCCCAAGTGCCAAGAATAATACTTGTATTGAGCTTGGGACTTGTAAAATTTGATAAGAAGCAATAGGCATTAGCCCCCAAGTGCCAAGTGTATAACTTGTTATGTGCTTGGGACTTCAAATATATTCTGTCAACTCATAAATTGCATGTCTCTTGCAGGCCGAGCTTAGCAAAAAGAATCCCAAATCGCCGACCTTGTGGTCGTGGGTTCGAAACCCACGGTGGGCGCCAAGCTGTCGATGGAATTGTCACGGCGAGATGTCCTAGTGTGGGGACTTAGTCATGGAGCCATCACATCAAGATTAGCTTAAATGGGTTAAACAAGACAAAGGACACGGGAATTTATCTGGTTCAACCCTTTGCGGTGAAGGTAAAGGCCTAATCAATTTGAGGTGGTATTGCTAGGGTTTCGATGACCGGGGCGAATACGCAACACGGCTCTCGATCTGTTGTTTCTTGTCCCTAAATGCCGTCGGGTCGTACCTTTATAAACACAGGTTGACGCTCGGTCGGTTTACATAATCCCGACCGGCTCATAAACGTGTCCGGCTCGGTATCTACTCTTTCCTATCTTACAAAACAAGTCATATGCCTATGGTGGTTTATGTCTATGGGCCTTAACCTGCCTCTGGGCCTTCCTATTAAGTCTCCTCCATAAGCACCATCTTCCATGTCTTCATGGGCTTCAACACGGTAAATTACTATGAGTATAACCCGGCCCCTCACAGGCGTTTTATACTCAATAGTTATATCCCCAATAGTAACCTCGTCCAAATCGCCTCTTGAACAAAATCTTACGGCTAGAGAGTGATATATCGTGCTCGGACACAAGTCCAATCTCTAATGGGCGTCGTTTGGAAACAAGAATAGTGTTTGACAAATGTCGTCAAGATATGAATGGTTTTGAAACGACTATCACACATTTGCCGTTGTTCAAGAGCAATGGCGGAAAAAGGGAAGGTCATGCTGCTCCATCAGATTCTCGACTGAAACATTAGCACTTCGGTCAAATGATATATGCTTTTACATCGATGGTGCTTTTATCTGCAAGGAATGTAAACTTTAGGCCAACAGGCCTTTTGTTGTATAGCTGGAATTTATTTTGTTGTTATACAACATTTATCATCTTGCCAAAGGCTCTAGAAATTACGATGCTATTTTCTATTTTTCTATCGTCTTGCCAAAGGCTCTATCTTAGTAATGTATTTGGCGAAAGCTTAGTAGGAGCCCAACATGCCAACATTCCTTAGGCCCATTCCAATTGGTCTAAAAGCGATTATGGTCTATAATTTGCATGTAGCCCACTAAAAATATCGGGCCTAAATCAGTATAAGCTTTCATATTTTTGGTAGGCCTATGCCCCTAGTGGGCCTTTAACATGCTTAAAGATAATTTGGTCCCTCAATAACATTAGGTTGTTAACATGTGTAAATATCTCAAGCCCATGAATAACATGGGCCTCTAATAGGGTGAAAGTGAGATTGGGCCTGATTGTGCCAAATAGCCCCTTGGTCATTAGCAGGCGAAATGTATCTCAGCTCGTGGTGGCCCATTTACAATGCAGATCGTTCGGAGGCCAAAATTCAGGCGGGACATAAATCGCCGACCTACTACGTGCCTTTAACGGCGGAAGTTCAGCCGGGCTTGATTAGTATCAGTTTTATATGGGCGGTAATAGGCGCGATGTGACATTAGGCCACATATGGCCCATGGATTTCATCGGCGTTAACATGCCAAAAATCACAATAGGTGGAAGTGGCCCAAATCTCGATGGGCCTCTAATAGGCGAATGTCGGACATGGCGAATATCACCCAAATCCTTCATGGTGGTTTATGGGTGAAAGTTTCAATGGCCAATAAATGGGCCCAAATGAAGCAGGACCTTTAATAGGTGAAACACACGGGCGTAATTCGGTCCAAATACTTAGCATGTTACGGGCGGAAGTGACCATGGGCCACGATGATAACAAGTTTAGAATGGGCCGTTGGCGGGCCAATTTGATAATAGTCGTCGGACTTAG